>JAHPZR010000098.1:7500-56759 GCA_019787425.1 Platygyra sinensis | reverse complement strand
AACATATCTTTGTATTGAAAGACTAAAGCCATCAATACTCTGCGTTCAATTATAGAGAAAAATAACACAGATAGTGCGGGTGTTGAGTAAATAAAATGATCGCTCTACTGATGGCATGTTTCTTCTTTGAAATCCTTGTGCACGTGCTAAATATTGCATCAGCAAAAGCACGCGCAAAAACTGGGTTCGGCCACCTTAAGCTCCGTAGTGCTTTCCTTCCACACAAAAACGATGAGCTGGCGTTTTCAAATCCCTCGTTCAGTTCCGAGAGCGTTTTCGACAGCTCCATGTTCGTGACGGATTAGTGTCTTGGCCTAATCGTAAACTCAATATATATTTTTAATGATGGTATACTTACAGGTTAACGCACTCAGCGACTAAATTATTGGGATTTACCTGCGCAATGAACGAGAAATTTCAATACCACACAAGGCCGCCGAGTGCGGTATTGAAAATTTCGAGTTCATTGTTAGTGAACGAGTGCCGGTAAATCCCGATAATTCACGAGCAATGAGTGCGTTAACATTTTTATTATTCAAATTGAATACACTGCAAACAAAAATCGTCAAACTTTGAGTCAGCCGAAGCCATGGTGTAATGACAGTGGTGTATAGAATTTACTCCACGGCTATTACACCACGATAATGACGTCAAGGAGGTTGTTTCGTCACAACCCAGTGTCACGTGGCACAAATCAACCAACCAGAGATTCGGAATTCGTACAGTGTATGAAAGTTGAATAATAATGTTATTTAATCCACAAGGTGACCTAACGGTTAGAATCAGTCTTCAAACGATCTCTGGTTGAAAGTAGTTTTAAGGCCGCACAAGCTTTCGATTGCCTAATTTATAGTCTTCAGCGGAAATTTGTCCAATATAGTTTTCATTTCAATCGCAAACGAATTATTCGCGGGGTACAGAGTTTAATCCATGAAGTTAGAAATTTAGAACCTTGCAACGCATATTATAAACCCATGTTTTAATGGAGTATAAAACATAGAAAAAGATTTCTTTTTATTGTTTTTAGCCACATTACCTCTATATCATAACGCAAATGCGTGTATACACTGATAAAACACTCCGGACATTCGAGAAAACACGAGCCGCAGGCTTGTGTTTTCTACATTTCCCTCTTGTTTGCAGATTGTGTAAAAATTGCAATAATTAAAAACCGCAATGTCTTGCCACGCTGTAGCAATCTAGCTGCTGTTGATTCTTCACATCTTAAAGCAGGCTTAATATTCCTTTATAGTTAACCCGAGATATTACTTTTTTACTGCAAGCTAAATAATTTATGTTACGCACTTAATATATGTGGCCTCAAAGAAGACAAGGCCTCAGAAATGGTTGGCAGTAGCCACGAATAATTCAACAGTTGAAGTTTGTTATATTTCTCTTTCTCTCTTGGTGCGAGGCTGGGAGAAATGTGTATACTTCAGATTGATCTTTTTAAATCAATTTTGCAAAAAGGCAACTTTAGTGAAGTCGAATATGTGTAAATGCTAACACTTACTCTATGGATCGTGTGTGTAACAAAAAACTGCAACGTTTATTTCTTTTTCTCCACAATGATATCCGCTGAAGATAAAAACGAAAAATGATCATGATTATCCGTTGTACAGGTGCAAGTCAGATTGCTGTAGTTGAAAGGGAAAACGTGTCTAAGTAGAGCTTATCAAAATATATGAAATAACAGGCCATTATTTCTTTTGAATCCAATGGTACGGGTCTTGAAGACCAAGGGTTTGCGCATGTTGAAAAGCTAAATCTTTCAACTTTGTCGTTTGAAATCGGTTTTATCTTCGCCATGCTTAACCATCCTAGTTCCTTTATGGTCTCTTATTATCTCTTTGTTGTTTTTCTATCGTAGTAAGCTACTATTTTCAGGTCACCTTCAACTTGAAGAACATTTTATACGTGGCCAGAACAACTCAGTCAAACTGCCGTTACGGAGCCCCTTAGATCATGTGTACTAAAGGCATCCACGGTCGAGTGTCGACAATACCTTCGATCGACATCTCGATCAATACTCTATCGACATCCCGATGGATACTCGGTGGACACTCGATCGTCATTTTATCAACAGTCGGTTGATAGTCGGCTGAGTGTAGACCAACTCGTACATCGATAAAAAATTAGTCAAGTCTCGACCGACTGCAGACCGAGATGTTGATGGAGTGTCGAACGAGTGTCAACTGAGGTGTTGACGGAGTGTCGTTTGAGGGTCGATGGAAGGAATCGGTCGCCAATGCGTTTATTACACATAATGCAGCTCCTTTGATTGGCCTGCTCCTGTCCCAACTGCGGGCGAACTGGAAATCACCAGAGGCGAGTTTAAGCGTATTTTGTCCCTTGGATGAGGCGAAATCTTGCTTAGAGGGTGCTAATGGGGGTACCCAGGAGCCCATCACAAGGAGCCTGCAACTACCCCATATTCCTGTCACGGCGTTTTCACAGACTGATCTATTTTTAGTTTGCATTTATCTCGAATTCAGATCCCCACAGGAACCTCAGTGACCAATTGGAATCACAAGCACGGACTAATGTTGACACGTCGACATGATGTCGACATGTTCACGTGAGGCCGCATTGTTTTATCCTTACCGAAGCGTGCTCATGTAGACTGGAACTGACCTTTTTCGCGGGAATAGTATCTAAAAATAGACTGGTCTGTAAAAGTGCCGTTACATAGGCTTATTACGGGAGTTGCAGGCTCCTAGTAATGGGCTCCTGGGGTACCTAGTTATCAGCTAACTACTACTTTTTCGGCCAATGGTGAGTTAACTACTATTTTTTTGGCCGATTGTCAGTTTACTACTAATCCTAGTTAACTATTGACTTTCATTTTACAGCGACAAATGTTGCATTTTAACTTGAATTTCCCTCAGCACGCCAATCAGATTTAGGGGGCTGGACGTAAACTAAAACCAAGGTACAAATTATATGAATTTACATTACCTTCACCCCTAGGGTGAGTTATAAGGAACAAACATTGAAGGAAGTAAAGTAATTATTTAACCGAGGGGAAGTGATAGCTACCAACAGTTTTTTGCTGTAAGTGTAATTGAAATATAGCTATCAAATAATGCTGACCTCATAAATCCAGGCGTACAACTGCACGTAGTGCTCTTCCCGACCTGGTCATGCATGTCTTGTTCACTATTTCAAACTCGACTTCATTATCTCGTTCCATGTCTGATTCGGTCTCGTACTCATCTTGTTGCTGTATGTCCTGAACCTGCATTTCAAGGACATCAAGGTCGTTTACTAAAGTTAAACTGACTGCTTGCAGCTCATCGATGCCAGGGGAATGATCTAACGGCTCGATGGTTTCAGTGACAACCCTAGGTGTTGATGAGTCGTTCGTCAGGAGCTTTTATTTTTGAAGTAATATTTTATTTTACTCAACGTTACAATACGGTACACTACATTACATGCAATACAACTTTCTTACACTAATAACAATACACTAAGGGCGCGTTCGTTTGGGATATTGTTGAATAAGAATATATTCCGGAATGCATCCCGGAATATATTCCGGCTATTCAGCTCCTGGGAGCAGGATAAGGGGGAATGGAAATCCAGGTATTCCGGAATGAGAATAGCTCCCAAACAAACGCTTACTCGCATTATTCCAATTATTCTTAATGCCGGATTGATCCTTAACGAACGCGCCCTACGTCACTTACGGCTTATTACATACGTTCCTTACAGTGTTACAATACTGGTTACTTTCTTGTTGCATTATTCGCATCTCTTGTTTTCCTTAATTATTAATATTGTTATTATTGTTATCTTAAAAAAGGCATTAATAAGTCGTCCGTCAGGAGTTGCTGGCTCCGTATTTAACTCCACATAGGAATGTTCTGTTGCTTGGGCTGAGAGTTACCCTGGGTGCCAGAGGCTTTTCATGCGCGGTTAGTTGTTTCGTTTCTTACAGTTCGTTGTCGAACAGGTCGAAAGTTCTCCATCCAGTCCTTCATCACGACTTCATCCTTTTTTGCCATTGTTTGCACCCCTGGAAGAGACATGGTTGAGACTGCTGACAAAGGCATGGAAGTATCAGGAACGGGATATAATAAGACTTGTCATGAGTGAAATACTTTGCAGCTCACGTCGTAATTCTTAAGAGAGATTCCTTCACTATTGTTCCAAAGTCTTGGGCCTAGTTCAAAGTACTGAATGTTCGTGCTTTTAAAGTGTGAAACCGCGTGTAGGTTTTATACCTGCGCTGTTTCAAAAGCTCAACTTGGTCGATGAACAAGGGATTTATGGGACTGATATTTTCAATCAGTCTGTTCATTCCTTTATGTAACAGTATGAGAGAATCTTGGGTATTCTTGGAAACTGTACCCTCTGGACCATTTGTTTCTCTTGACACATTGAAGCGCTTATTCATACTAGCCACTGTTCTTTGCACCTCGCTACAGACTTTGTCGACGTTCTCTTTCGCTTCCCTCAATATTACCTTTTTCGCAGGCGTACCTTTTGCGTGTATTCCAAAAGTGTCATAAAGGCATCCAAGGTTTTTAAGAAATGTAACTGTTTTTGAAAGAGCGGTTACGAGCTTAATAGTTCCCACTGTTCAACAAATTCAGTAAATATGTCATTGGGTCACGCAGCGGGGCAAGTAAATGTCACGAAATAGCTTTGCTTCTAGGAAAAAAAACTTTGTTCCTTTTATTAACAACAACAATCGTATTCAGTATAACAACATAATGTCACTGAACTGTTAACTTTTCATTTATCAGTTAACTAATAATTTTTGGGCCAAATATCAGTTAACTACTATTTTTTGTGCCAATTGTCAGTTAACTGTTAACCCCATTAGCACCCTCTTACTTAATCTTGAAATCAAACAACTGTTGTCCTCGAGACAGTTGATGATTGTCGCCTTCTGTTTATCAGTGGTTTCCACGACCACTTCTTTTGACTGGATCTCTTGAGTATCTCCCCGAATGCATCTTTAAACTCTTTGCTCGTGATATAATAGACCAGTGGATTAGCAGCCGAATTGATCATAACGAACATTATCAGCTGGCCCATGATCAGGTTGTAGTAAGAGTTCCTCCAAAACTCCGGTATAATTAGCAACAGGACGCGAAAAGCGTTCAAAGGAAACATTGTCACAGCAAACAAAATTACCAGTGGTGTAAGAATCCGCGTTGCCTTTTTGCTTTGTCGCCACATTCTTTTCCCGCTTCTTTCTTTGCTTGATGAAGTCTCAGGCAAGACTGCTTGAGCCCCATCATCATTCTCTGACATCGAGGCTCGGAACGTAACACTTTCGCTTACCCTTTTCTTGATTTTCACATACGTGAATGCTATGATAACCAGAGGAAGTGCATACCAGACGACGATGAGAGCTATCGAGTAAGACAGGAATACCGCATTTGTCCCAGACGTATCAGGCCATTCCAGGTAGCAGATTTCCAGAGTAGAATGGAAAGCCATGAAGGGGTACAGAGGAACGGATGAAACTAAAAAAGATGCCAACCACACCATGCCAATGACCACAAAAGTTCTTACTCGAGATCTGTGCTTGATCTCGTAACGCTTGGCGCCAACAATGTTCCGATATCTCTCGATGGCAATGGCCGTAATCGACCAGACTGAGGATCCGAAGAAAATCTCCACTGTAGGATACAGGTAATAACACGCGTCTTCACCTAACAACCAGCGAAATGGGAAGAGGTATTTTAACACTACCAGAGGATAGATGACAAGTAGTACCCCCAAATCCGCTATGGCCAAACTCAGCAAGTAATAGTTCATGGAAGTCTTCATCTTGGGGCGACTGAGGATCGCAATGCACACTAAAACATTACCAATCACACCCAGGAGTACAATGGTTGACCACAAACTGATTTGGAACACAGTAGCTCCTAACGGCTGGTGGAGGTATTCTGGAAAACCCGGTGCTATAGTTTGCGTGACGCTTGCATTCACTGCTGAAGTATTGAGTGTTTGGTTACTGTACTGGTTACTCATGATTGGTCTTTTCGCTTCCTGTCTGCAAGAGAAAAAATGTTAATCTCGACGTGCGACAGGATTTTTGTAATTTAATTCGAAAGTACTCATTACCCTTGCTGGCAGTTGTTACTTGTTGTCTTAAAAAAAAACAAACAGGCAAAGTGAGAGAAATAAAATTGTTGTTGTTGTTGTTAAAGGAGCTGAGTCACAGTTTGCATATCTTGAAAAGTTTAGCCTTGAAGTGCTACTGCGACCAAAAATCAACTCTATTTTTTCTTTGCATTTCAAAGCTATGTAACTGAACCACTAAGAGACCGAAGTTTTAAGCCTTCATTTAAAAAAGACACCTGTTTATTTTGACTGAAATTTTTGCTAATTAATGGTCCACCATTACTAACTTTAACATCTTGAGAAAGCTGGATCGAGGATAAGATGACGTCAAAGACTCACTAGTTTAAAAATGCAATGCGTGTGCACGCGCCTAAATTAATATACAGCACGGGAGTTTCGAACTTTCAGACTTTTAAACTCCTGTTTTGCATGTACAATAAGCTGCGTTTACACGCTGCAATTTTAAGCTAGTGAGTCTTTGACGTCATTTTATCCTCGATCCAACCCTCTGAAGTCCAATCTGTCAGTTTTGAACGTGAACAATGGCGGACCGTGAAATCCTAAACTAGCACTCAAAGAAAATAGCCTTTGAATAAAATTCAAAGCTTAAGATTTTGCCAGTGAGGTGTCAAACAATCACGCTTTTAAAATCTGAAGGAAAAAGAGAAGTAAATTTTTTGATCATAGTAGCACTTTAATCTTCTTCAGTGTCACGCCATACAAAATAGATCGAAATAAAAATCAAAACCGTTCAATAGATTAAGTCCAGAATCTGGGAAAAGAAAGAAGGTAAATATGCGGACTCTCGCCAAGATTCAGGTCACAGCAGTTTTTCCTAAGCAAGATATGCCCGAGAAATTTTTTACCCACATTTATAGAGATTTGTATGGAGACTCCATGCTGGTGCCCATCCAGATGGGCACCAGCATGGCGGCCGGAAACCAACAGAAACATCTGACACTGAGTTTTGCGACAAAAACGTGAATTTATCTCTCGAGGAACTTAAAAATATTAAAATAATACTTTTTTATTACATGAACTGTTCAGATAGCCAAATTCCCCGAAGTAAGAGACTTTCTTAATCAACATGACAGCTCTCTCGGCCGTCATGTAAATGCCGCGTCACACAAAAAGCTTAGAAATTCAGGCATAGTCTATCACAAAACCAAGAACCCATTGGTTATTTTTCCACAGTAACCGTAGATGGATACTAAGCTACTCTGAATATTGATGGCACTATCACGAGGTTCGCATGTGTCGAGAGCATGAGTATTATAAAGGTTCTTATTATTCAACAAATTGTAACACTATCCAAATATGGTCATGATGCTCTCAATATCTGTCATCCGTAGGTAACAGAGATCCGGCGATATACGTAGCTTCGTACGTGGGAAGAAAAGTGAAGTGAAAAAATGTCGACAGAAAGGTTTAAAAATGTTACGAGCTTGGAAATCAATTTTGTTAGCCTCGTCGGCTAAGTATCAGACGATATTCCGCGCGATTTCGCAGGATAATTGTTAAATATCGGCTGAAATATTTGTTTTCAAGAAGATTTTTAACGCAATGTACATAGTTTTTTAGAGTTAAGGACGGAAAGCAAATTAATCAGTGACTGTTCCAGTTAAAGGGGCATTATCACGCTATTTGGCAACTTTATAAAAAGCTAGGTGCCTTCACATCAATTGAATTCCAAAACTAATGGTCTAGTTTTGTTATCAAAGACTATTTGAAGGTACTGAAACTGTTTCCTGTCGCCTGTCGCTACGGATGACACGGATGGAAATGGATTTAAATTTGAAAAAATTGGCCAGTTTTTTCAAGTTTTAATGTCACGAGTTTCAAAAATCCTCAAGAAATTTATTATGGTTAGCCCTCTCTGATAAAACTCATTTGATATCTTTGTCGTAGCTTTACAGAAGCTTTTTGTTTATGATTAAAGCCTTAAAGTAATGATTTTAGCACAGAATTGACCTAAAACATCAAAATCCTCGTGACAATGCCCCTTTAAATAACCTATAAGCTTAACTCTTGCTGTGTTTCCAGCCTGTCGGGTCGCAGCGTGATCAAGACAATTCAAGTTTATAAATTCACCAGTGCTACTTGCGCTGTGCAAATAATTTTGTTTGTAGCGTATCCCCTCAGATTTCTAAGTTAAATACTGTTGATGACGGGCAACGTTAACGCAAATTCCACTGTACATAACGATTGAAAGATAATGATGCGCTAAATACCCTAAGAATCATGCCGGGTTTCACTGCTGTTATCGTCGAATTGCAACACGATCCATTTATCTTCAACTTCACAGTACCAACCGATTCATGTAAGTGATATTTTTCTCCCGTCTCCACAGATTTTCATTGGAAAGCTAATTGAATAATTGTATGTATTCCGCAATACGTTAAGTTTTAGAGGCTAGGACAGTCCACGTTAAACAGCCAAAAAATGAAGCCGTTTTTCACCGCCGACATTTAGGGACCTTACGCCGGCAAAACACAACGGCAACGGTAAACGAGTACGTCACCAAACAAAAGGTTTGAAGAGCAAAACAATGGCTGTGCACGTGCATTATACTCTGGGTACATTTCTTTTGCCGTCCTCCCTTTGCGCAAAACCGCAAAGCTGAAATGACCAAATTCCTACATTGGTTTGTGCTGAGAACTGTGATGAATCCTAACGGCTAATTTTTGCGTCTATTTCTATTG
This sequence comes from Platygyra sinensis, assembly GCA_019787425.1. Classification (NCBI taxonomy): domain Eukaryota; kingdom Metazoa; phylum Cnidaria; class Anthozoa; order Scleractinia; family Merulinidae; genus Platygyra; species Platygyra sinensis. The sequence continues at coordinate 47,973 of JAHPZR010000098.1, read as the reverse complement.
GAACTGAAACGCATTCGTTACATATTCAGCAGTGGACAAGTGTCAATACCGACAGACACACGGAATAGATTCTCCAACCAATGAGAAATTCCAAAGTAAAATAGAAAACACAATTTTTTTCTAGGCGTCGTCCTCGCCCGTCGCCGTCGTACATGCGTGAAGGTCCCTGTTAACAGCAAAAATGGGACGTCGTTCCATGCATCTTCCAAATATTCTGTGTGTTTTCTCCAGAACCTTACCTGCACAGAATTCAACATTTAATACGTCAGGAGACAGCTAAGTAAATGTAGATTCCAATGAAAAATTATGATTTGCTGGTTGAGATGCACTTAGTAGTTCAAGTGGCCAAGGTGCATTCACTGCGTAGTCTTCACTTGTCGACGCTATCTTGGGAAAAATTTACGAGTAGATCTGATTGGAAAGCTTTCGCAGGACATTTTCCGGACTCTTGATCGAAGGTTCAGCACATGCGCAAACTCTTGATAACGGTTTAATTTCATAAACTTTTTACCCCCCTGAAGCGGAAGTCCCTAGCTTGATCGATTTTGGCCACAGGGTCGACCTTCACGGATATTCAGCGTAGAATACCTAAGCGAGAGAAGCGAAAGACTGCTAGAGTTTGAGGCCTCGGAGCTGGAGGACTGTTGTAAAAGTCTATGAAGTCTCTTGAGTTAGGGTTGGCTAGCGAACTAGCCGCCCAAATTGTCATCTTTCTCCCTTGAGTGGAAATGCGCCGACTTAGCACTATACCTCTTTTAAAAGCGGTGCGAAAGCTGTTAAACGGCAACGTCGGCTGTTTGGTCGAAACACCTATAGTAATGCAAAAATGTGGTGTTGCCTGTTTTTTTTTTAAAAGGAAATTGAAAGGAAAGTTAACTGCGGGTTGATTTGCAAGTACGTTAAGTTTCCCGAATTGCCACATTCCACCTTACGAGTTCGGGCAGCATACTTAAGCAACGCAAACGAGGTCGTGAGCTTTCAGGCCGCGAAGCGAAGGACTCTTTAAAAGTCTATGATATTTGGGTAGGGAACTAGAGAGCCCAAATTTCCATCTGTCTCTTTGAAGGGAAACGGCCCAACTTATCCTATAAGTCTGTTCAAAAGCGTGCCTAAGCGTTACAAAGCATGTCTGGCTGTTTGGTCTCGTAACACTAAAGTAATGCAAATGTCGTGTTGCCTGTTGTTTTCTAGAGTAAATTAAAAAGGGAAATAAACAGCGGGCTGCGGCAGTGAAGCCCTGGCCTTGCCACAGGTCGGCTTTTTCGAGTTTCAGGGTAGAATCACCTAAGCGAGCGAAGCGAGCTGTGAGATTTCAGGCCGCCAAAGCGAAGGAATTGTAAAAAATCTTATAATAGGTTGCTAGGCGACTAAAGCCCAAATTTCCATCTGTCCCTTGAGTGGAAACGGCCAAAACTATCCTACACGTCTGCTGAAAAGCGTGCGAAAGCTGTCACGCGGATGTTGGATGTTTGAGTCGAAACGAACTAATAGTAATGCAAATCGTAAAATGCGGGTAAATAAGGCCACGTTCGACTATCTCAAAGATCTCTAACATGCCTCACGGAGCGCTTTGTGAGGTCAACATCCCATAGTTGGCTAGTTTGTTTTGACCTTTGTATTTAAGTCACTTTGGGCATTGAGGAACCAAAGAAACCTTATAAGGAAATTAGCCGCAATTTTGGACCCCGAAAGCCTCGGGAACCATCGCTTGAAATGATTGCATATATCGAAGATGGCCTATTTTCAAAAAGGAAATCGAAACTGCGGGCTGCTGCAAGTCGCTGCAAAACTCTACAGGAGTTTTGCCAAACAAAACTGAAGCAACCGAATTCAATGGCATTAAAAAGTGGTTTATAAGCTCCCCGGCCCGGTTCGTGTGCAGACTTAAAATTTTAACCTATTGGGTCTCTTTAAATTATTCTTTCTAGGGATATCCTATCATGCCTCCCCAGACATTCTTATCTAACCTTCACAAACTGAAACAGTAAAGAAGTTATACCACTTTGGGTATGGGTACGGCGGATTGGCCTTATTCCTAAATAAAAATGTATGGTGTAACCGCCAACAACCGCATTCGATTAAGTCGCTTTTCCGATTCTTCCTCAGAGAACACAATACTCAAAATCTTAATCTGTCGCAGCATTGATGACGGTAAAGATAGACGATAACATAAGAACCAAACGTGGACAATGAGTAAATGAAGAGACTTACTCTAAAACTAAAATTATAAAAAGAAAAGTAAAATTTTTTCCAGTATGTGAACGAACACGATGACTCCAGAGGTCGTCCCGTGGCTGTTGGGAAGTAAACTGATGCATGAAAATAGCGAGGAAAGTAGCGGGTTTCGAAAATACGCCTCTTGGGTGTAGGAGAAGTATAGCTCTACGTGTCTCCGTCAAAAAAATCTACAGTTTCGATCGGGTGAGGAGAACGCACTTTGGTGGCGTGGAAGGGAGGAAGGCGACTTCTTTCTACAGTGAAGTTGAGAGTAAACCAGCTGGAACTATAAATAAACATGACATACTCTTTGAAAAGTTGATGTTTTTCATTACGGCTTGCCCGTGGTTCGCGGTATTCAATATCCGATTTAACATGTCGTATACGTTCTTTGATGGTAGAATATATCCGACAGGTTTATTAATAAATTGAACGGTCCTTGATCATTATGCCAAGTTTAGGCTGGTGTCGATAAATGATTGAAGTAAACGTTAAATTCTAAAAGTAAAAGGTTAATTTCAAAGGAAAAGTCGAAAACTGATTATATTGGCTATACAGCAAGAGAAGTGGGAAGGAGGGGGGGAGGGGGGGGGGGAAGGTCACGTTTTGGCTAATATGTAATTTTCGCGATCCCAACTTAGTCACTTTCTATTTGGGTATGTACCTTATATTGAATAACGAACACTTTACATCTCACCTACGGTAAAAACATTCTGGTACGTTTTCTAACCGTAAATATTAGGAACTGTCTTACCCCGAAAATCAGAACATATGGGACCCCATTCTAGTAACTCTGTTGTAAATGCGACCCCATAATAGGCAATCCAGTCGTGAAAATGCGACTCCATCCAGCGGCGAATCTCCAATAGCCTCTTATAAGGAAGCCCCCCCCCCCCCTCCGGGGCTATTCAAACACCGTTAATCGATCAACATACGACAATGTGTCAGGTGGCTGTCTATAGATAATTACCTTGAAAATTATTGATGGCTATCGACCGCTAATTCGGAGCGCATTCTGGTACGTTTTCTAACCGTAAATATGAAGAACTGTCTTACCCCGAAAATCAGAAAATATGGGACCCCATTCTAGTAACTCTGTTGTAAATGCGACCTCATGATAGGCAATCCAGTCGGGAAAATGCGACTCCATCCAGCGGCGAATCTCCAATAGCCTCTCATAAGGAAGCCCCCCCCCCCTCCGGGGCTATTCAAACACCGTTAATCGATCAACATACGACAATGTGTCAGGTGGCTGTCTATAGATAATTACCTTGAAAATTATTAATGGCTGTCGACCGCTAATTCGGAGCGCACCGTAGCTTTAATTTAGGATGGTATAAAAGCCATTGAACTTCTTACTCCTGCCTGTTATAAACCAGCAATTTTAAGTTCTTTGTTTTGCAGGCTGTCGCGAATACATTTCAGTATTCCATAACTGCTCTCACACACAGTTCTAAAGGTGAACTGGGAAAAATGAGGTCCAGAATGGAGGACACTCTCTGACAGCAAGATGGAATCAAGTCAGTGTGCACCTATTAAAATTGCATATCTGTAACGTATGCCTGCGAAACTTTCTTGTAAAGAAAGCTGACAACTAGACGGCAGCCTTACAATGGCCCTATAATTTTGCTGCATTGTTAGTTGTTTTGTGACTCATTGAAACACATTCTACGCAGACTTCTTTTGCCATAAAATTTGGTTGCTCCAATCTTGTTTGGCAAAGCAGCCGCAGAGTTTTGCGGTGACTCGCCCCAACTTAATTTCTTCGAGTTTTCTTTTTAATTTACTCTCAAACAAATGACAGGCAACACATTTGCGTTTCCACAAGTGAAAGAGAAAAAATTACGTTATTTATGTTATAGTCCTTGCAAGTTGTGTAACACCTTAAAAAAACACAATTAACTGTCTCTAGAGGATTTCCCCTTAGCTTTGCCTTCCTGTACACCTCTAAGTGATAGCAATACTCTATCGTTGCCGTAACATTCAAACTTTTAAATATTTGACTGCAGCAGCACGTTAAAAAATTATTAATTTTGAATCAGTAATTTTCAATAGTTTGCACTTAAAGTCTAACAAGTAGTTACCTTTAGTGTATGAAGTGGATAATCTTGAGATGTACATCAACTCTACTGAATGAATCGCATAACCTGAAAAAAAGCAGCTTAATGTCTAGACAACCCAGTGCAATGCTTATGTTTCTTTGGTAGCGTACGTTTTCGAATAAATTGAAAGAAGGTGATGGAAGCGCCCAGTTATAAAAAAAACTGTATTTGTTATGGCTGTTACAAACATCATTGCATGAATAATTTATTCTTTGTGGAGTGTAAAATACTGTATAGATGTAGCGACAGATTGTATGGCAGGGAGCAGAACCAATTAGGAAATTTGAGGCCGAGACGCAATAGTAATTCAGGCCATTCAGTGGCCGCAATCATTTACATTATCACCAACGAAATCTGCGGCTTCACAAACCCTCGAGGAGATTTTAATTTTCATTAGCCAACAACTTCCACTGGAGATTCTTTAGTCTGCTTTTCTTATGAGGCAGAGGCGCCCGCGCGCCGACTCAAAGTAAGAGTCGACTTTGTGGGGATGAGATAACCGGAAAATAACCCGTTTGACTTAAGCCGAGTTTACTTTTGAACCTTTACTTTTAAAATTTCATCTACAAAGCCAATCTTCGTGACATAGCTGATCCGACGTCTCTTGGTTTTGAAACCAACACCCGAAGAATTTGTGATTTATTATTCATCACCTTTCGTTCGTCTGACTTATTATAACTGTTTTCACTCTACATACAAAACTTACTGCATGGTTGTGGTATTTAATCAAATTTTAGCCCTCCCAAAAGGTCGATAAATAATTGTTTTTTTTCTTTTTTATCATGGTCAAAAATGTAAATTTGTAGAGGAATTTCCGAATTAAACGCTTACTTCCAAGCTTGAAATGAATAAGCCCGAAATGTAACTTAGCATTTTGTGTTAACTGCTATTCTTTAATAGATCCGTTTAAGGACACCAGCCCAAATGAATGTATATAGTTTGTACCTATCTTTTCAAATGGATTTCAAGGTACCGATAGGATTCAAAACTTGAAATGTTTTCCATGCAAGTCAGTTTAACTGCATGCACTTGAAGTATTTGTTATAATGTGCAACTTGCAAAATCTATTCCACGCAACCTCATCTGAATGTCTCAAGAACATTCTTTACCGTCCAATTTGTGTAATTTTTAAAGTGTCAACGAGCACCTGTGTGCTAGGTTCAAAAATATATATTTAACGGCAGGGGAAAAGCGCGCAAAACAATGTCACTTATTGCAACATTGTTGGGTACAACATTTGGTCACGTTTGGCCACCCAGTTCCAGTATTTGAAAATATTGACCGCAATTCCGTCGTGTATCTACTAAAGCTCAAATGAACTACTTTTACAGTCACTATGACAGTTTGTTATGCCGAAAAAATGACCGCAATGTGGTCACCAATTATCAGGGTTATTAGTGGCATTGTTTTGATCATTCTTTTGTAGAGGGTAATAATAATGACCGCATCAAAGTACAACCGCTGTTTTTTTATGCACAGTAATATAATACAAACATTCCCACAGGATAACTCATTTCGAGCTAAAATATATCTTCAAATTCAAATAAAAAATTAAAATGAATAAATAATAATGAACAAACTCTCTCATACGCACTTTTGAACTCTCAAGGTATCTTAACCGAATAGAACATGGAGAGTTGAAAAAAATGTTTATTTGTTGACTCTCGTCGACTTTTATGCAAAAAGATAGATCTGGGCCCAGACTGGATAACGCTATCCACCGGATAAATCGCTATCCACTGGATAACAATTGACAAAACAAACCACGCTATCCACTGGATAGTGATTTATCCGGTGGATAGAGTTGTCCGCCTTTCGAACAACTGGGCCCTGGCGTTTAAATTGGGAACTGACTTCAACAGATTCGAATTCAGAGCTATTTATATAAAATAACTATCCCTGTGAGGGTATTCCTGTAACTTCCCTGGAGTAGGCCTTTCCTGAAAATACTAAAATGCGTTTGAAAGTGCATGTTACTGCCGTTACGCGTGACGTTACGTACCCTATGACCCCAAGATGCGTTGCGAGTTAAAAAGCATGTGCTCGACGGAACTAGTGACGGCTATTCGTTTCGTGTGGGAAATCGTTTTTATCGCCCCCTTTATACCGTTATTGTCAAGGATTTAAGGACACAAACGTAAGTTTGTTATTCTCTTTCTTACTACTAGCGTTTTTCAGGTAGTTTATCATTGTAATTTTCGTTTTATTTCAGTTTTCGAAACCGTACAAATCCGTACAAATCGTCCACACATCGCTCAAGTAAACTGGTTTCATTACATGTACGCGTCTTCTTGTTTGTGTTAATTTCATCGTTTTATGCGACCACATTTCGTTTCGAAAAGTTTCTCCTTCATCGCATTCTGGATTATTGAAACTTATTCTACGTTTGTTTGCAAAGCTCAGGCGAATGGTTCGCCGCTAATCGCTTATTTCGATGCAACTGTGTGAGAAGCGAATACTGAAAGATTAACTAGTGCCCAGTCCATCATGAATGAAGAACATGTCGTCGAAGGCGCTGAGTCTGGGAGCGTTCCGAATGAAAACATTCCCGATACTCGTGTAAGGAGATTAACTGAAAAGGGTCAAGAAGAGAAAATACGGCGACTGAAAAATGATCAAACCGCCAAAATATCTGCTGTTTCAAAACAAAGGAATGCTCTTACAAGCTTAATGGAAAATGAGAACAATCTTCATTTAGTGAAATCAGAGGCTATTGTTTTGAACACATTATTCAAAGAGTATCAAGAAGCACATGACCTTCATTATCGTCAGTTGACCTCCGAAGAGGATCAAGATAAGGAACTTAATCGTTATGAAAGTAAGGAGAAGTCATTTCTGGAATTTAGAAAACAGGTTATGGAATGGATCAACGTAGCAGAACGTCGCTTGGCAGAAGAACTCGATCTGCTCTCAGATGCAAAGTCGGGTTCATCTAAATCGTCCCGTGCCAGCAGCCATTCAAAAAAATCATCAGCCAGTTCCACTTCATCAGCACGAGCAAAAGAGAAACTGAAGCTAGCTGAATTACAAGCCGAAAGAAAAATGCTAGAACGCAAGCAGGCACTACGAGCTGCGGATGAAGCTCTGAAACTAGAAATTGAAATAGCGAAAGCCGAGGCAAGAGAAAGAGTCTATGCCAGTTTAGAAGATGATCGCAGTAACCTGGGAGATAAGGATGGTATTGTTCCTAATGTCAAACAAAGTGAACCCAAGTTCATGGCTTCAACGCCTGCCTCTTATCTTAATCCTGCTGCCCCAGAGTTCCAGTCAAACGGCCTGGTCAGCAAGATCTCGCCTCAGGCTAAGGACCATATCAGTGATGTACCAGAAGGAATGAGTGGACCTTCCAATGTTCCCTATCAACTGGAGCCTCATGAAAAGTCTTTCAAAGAAGTCATGGCTATGCAGCGACAACAAAATGAGCAAATGATTGCAACTCATCAGCAGCTGGCTGCAGCGATGACTCTGCCTCAACCTGAAGTGCACAAGTTTAAAGGAGATCCCATCAAATATGGAACCTTTATCATGGCATTCAAAGCACGGATAGAATCTAGAGCGTCCAATGCGGCTGATCGCTTATACTACTTGGAACAACATCTCGAAGGGGAACCGCGAGAACTTATTGGAGGTTGTTTACACATGGACCCTTCCGAAGGATATAAGGAGGCCAGGAAGTTGCTGGAGAAGGAGTATGGGGATCCTTTTAAGGTTTCGATGGCCTATGTGAACAGAGTCCTTAAATGGTCTCCGATTCAGACAGAGGATGCACCAGCACTAAAACGTTTCTCGCTTTTCCTCGTCAAGTGTAAAAATGCTATGATGAGTGTGTCTCACATGAATGAGTTAAATCATCCTACAAACATGCAGACCATTGCAAAAAAGCTTCCCTCCCATCTGCAGGCAAGATGGCGTGATCGTGCTGTGAAATTGAAAGAGAAGGGAGAGATAGCAAGCTTTAAGGATCTCGCCGATTTTGTGGTATCTGCAGCTGAATCCGCAAACGACCCTGTGTTTGGCGTGCGGGCTCTAAGTAACAGCCAGGAACGGCGAAGAGACAACAACAAGAGAGATGGCAAGAAAAAGCCCCCGCCAACAAATCAAACAAGCAACAGTTTTGTCACCAGCATAACTACTCCTTCAGGTTCGGAAGCTGTCGAGAATGTGTGCCGAGACAACCCTGGCATCAAGGTAAATTTGTGCCCATTCTGTAATAAGACTCATGATCTAGATGATTGTGCAGAATTCCTGAAGAAAACAATAGATGAAAGAAAATCATTCCTTTATGAAAAGAAGTTGTGCTTTGCCTGTTACGAAACTGATCATGTATCCAAAGGTTGCGTAAAGAGGCGCACCTGCAAGAAGTGCAAGAAACGACACCCAACGGCATTGCACATTGATGGTTTCACAATGAGCAGAGAGAGCGCTGGTAACAAACCCCAGGCTAAGGAAGTCCAGTCTATAGTGGTGAGCAATGGGCGTATTGATGTCTCTAAAACTGTGTGCGACGCAACGGACTGCAGAGAGACCGTAGTGTTACACGCCATACTCCCAGTTAAAGTAAAACACAAGGATAGCAACAAGTCCGTTATTACGTACGCATTTTACGATAATGGTAGTGGTGGCTGTTTCGCAACTGAGAATATCAGGAGACAACTAGGAGTAGACGGCGTCAGGGTTATGCTGCAACTCGCCACCATGCATGGAGAGAGCCAAGTGGAAAGTACCATTCTGGAAAACCTTATCGTTACGAGCCTAGATGATGAAAACCCCATAGAATTACCTCGCTCATACACAAGGGATGAAATTCCAGCATATCATCACCAAATTCCAACGCCCAGTCTCGTAAAGAAGTGGACACACCTCTGTGAGGTCGCGAAGAAAATTCCTGAGTTTGAGCCCGACCTGGAAATTGGGTTGCTGATTGGCAGCAATTGTCCGTCCGCCCTAGAACCGCTAGAAGTTGTACCTTGTCAAAGCGATGGCCCATTTGCCCTCCGCCTTCGCCATGGTTGGACAGTCAGTGGACCTTTACGAATCAGAACTGATCACGATAAGGGCAAGATAATCGCAAATCGAATTACCGTTAGAGAGGTGGAAACGCAAAAGGAATTCATTGCTCCAACGTCATTGCTCAAAATGTTGCAGATGGACTTTAACGATCACACCGTAAGCAAAGTACCGGATGAGCGTGGGCTCTCTCAAGAGGACAGAAAGTTCTTGACTATGGTCGAAAGGGAGACGAAAGTCGTTGATGGCCATTACCAAGTCCCTCTTCCTTTCCGATGCAACGATGTTACCGTGCCCAACAACAAGGAACAAGCTATCAAAAGAGCCAACTGGCAAAAGAAAAAGATGTTAAGAGATTCTCAGTATCGCTCTGATTATGTTGCTTTCGTCAATGATATCATCGCCAAAGGGTATGCACAAAGAGTTCCAAACGAGTTGCTGACGCCAACGCCAGGCAAGGTGTGGTACTTACCCCACCATGGGGTTTACCACCCCAAAAAACCCGGAAAGATACGAGTAGTATTCGACTGCAGTTCAAAGTTTCAGGGAGTGTCGCTCAATGACTGTCTGATGCAAGGTCCAGATCTGACAAACTCTCTAGTAGGCGTACTAACCAGATTCCGTGAAGACCCTGTTGCTTTCATGGGAGATGTGGAGGCTATGTTCCATCAAGTTTCAGTTCCTCCCTCTCAGTATGATTACCTTCGTTTCTTATGGTGGCCAGATGGCAATCTAGAGGGCGAGTTACAAGAGTATCGAATGGTCGTACATTTATTTGGAGCAGTCTCCTCGCCAAGTATCGCCAACTATGCCCTTAAGCGAACCGCTACTGATAACGAAGAACAGTATGGTACTGTAGTCGCAGAAACGCTGCGAAAGAACTTTTACGTGGACGATTGTCTACGTTCCGTAAGCTCAGAAGATACTGCAGTGGAGTTGATTGAAGGTCTCCGTCAATGTTGTAAGAAAGGTGGATTCCGCTTAACCAAATTTACTTCCAATCGTCGCGCAGTTCTGGAGTCTATACCCATGGATGAGCGATCCAAAGAAGTCAAATCCATAGCTCTTGATTATGACAGCCTCCCTGTTGAGCGCGCCTTGGGGATACAGTGGTGCATACAATCGGACAGTCTTGGATTTCGAATCGTTGTTAACAGCAAACCGTTTACAAGACGAGGGGTCTTGTCCACTGTCTCGTCAATCTTCGATCCCCTGGGTTTCATCGCCCCTTTCACACTTTTGGCAAAGAAGCTGCTACAGGATCTCTGCTGCAACGAACGCCTTGACTGGGATGACGACATTCCGGAGAACTACCGCAGCAAATGGCAAAGATGGTGCGCAGAACTTCCGATGTTAGAGCAATTTCATGTCAATCGGTGTCACAAGCCTCCAGATTTTGGCACAGTGGTTTCAAGACAGCTTCACTTGTTCTCCGATGCCAGCATGATGGGATATGGATGCGTTGCTTACCTGCGTCTACAGGATGAGTCGAATCGCATACACTGTTCCTTTTTGATGGGGAAGTCTCGACTCGCACCCACTAAAGTCGTAACAGTCCCACGCTTAGAACTAACCGCAGCAACCGTCTCTGTCCGCGTGGGACAAATGCTATTTGAAGAGCTTGAGGTTAAGCCTGAGACTATCACCTATCACACCGACTCTACAACGGTTCTCCGGTACATAGGAAACGAGCAGAAGAGATTCCAGATATTCGTGGCAAATCGTGTGCAATTGATCAGGGACTTCACTAGTCCGGAGCAATGGAGATTCGTAGACACCAATAGCAATCCGGCAGACGACGCCTCAAGAGGGCTTTCTGCTGTAGGTCTTCTGCAGCAACAACGCTGGACAAGTGGTCCACAGTTCTTGTGGAAATTGGAAACAGAATGGCCGCAGCAGCCCTTTCCAGTTGGTGAGGTTCCAGACGATGACCCTGAGGTCAGAAAAGTTGTTTCTGCCAGTACTATGGTAAAGGAAGACACGGCTGCATCAGTTAACAAGTTGATAGAATACCACTCAAGCTGGTATCGCCTGAAATTGTCTGTGGCTGTGTTTCTTAGAATCAAGAATGTATTGCAAAAACGGATGGAGATTAGAAGGCGTGCAAGTCCAGCCGTAAACCGTGATCATGGTCAAGCAAGTGTGTGCGTTAGGACGCCAGGAGCTGATAGTAAAGGAGTGGATGACTGCTGTACGCCACTTACGGTCCAGGAGCTTGAAGAGGCCGAAATAGCCATCCTCCGCTTTGTACAGTCACAGTCTTTCAGCAAGGAGTTTGACACTCTTAAACGGATTAGTGGCAAGGATGATGGAGACCAACGGGGTCGGGCAAAGCGAAAGAAAATGGTGCTCAAGAAAGAAAGTTCCCTAATTCGACTAGACCCCTTCGTCCAAGAAGGCCTTCTTCGTGTTGGTGGCCGTCTTAGCCGCGCTGATGATCTTTCAGAAGAAACAAAGCACCCTGTCATTTTACCTCGCAAATGTCACGTTACGAGCTTGATCATCCAGCAATTGCACGAGCGCCTAGCACACGCAGGCCGTGGCCACACACTTGCTAAATTGAGGGAGAAGTACTGGATCACAGGTGCCAATGCTGCTGTTCGTCACCTGATCTCAAAGTGTGTTACCTGTCGCCGTAACCGTGCCCCTGTCGCTGAACAGAAAATGGCAGACTTGCCAAAAGGCCGAGTGACTCCAGCCCCACCGTTTACATACACCGGCGTAGATTATTTCGGCCCGTATGTGATCAAAGAAGGCCGAAAGGAACTGAAACGATATGGATGTCTCTTCACATGTTTGGCAAGCAGAGCAGTGCATATTGAGACCGCCAATTCTCTCGAAACAGACTCCTTTATCCAAGCTCTGAGGCGATTTATTGCACGTCGTGGACCTATCCGTGAGATTCGCAGTGACAATGGAACAAATTTTGTAGGTGCCAAGACAGAATTACAACAAGCAGTTGATGAGATGGATAATGAGCAAATCAGGAGCAGGTTGCACCAAGAGGGTACAGACTGGATTTTCAACCCACCGAGCGGCAGCCATATGGGTGGCATATGGGAACGGCAGATTCGCACAACTCGCAAAGTACTCGCTGTTCTGCTGCATGAGCATGGCTCTCGTCTGGATGACGAATCCTTTAGAACCCTACTATGTGAAGTTGAAGCAATCATAAACTCCAGACCGCTAACATTCGCTTCGAGTGATCCCGATGACCTCGACCCATTAAGCCCTAGCAATCTTCTGACAATGAAAACCAGCGTCGTACTCCCTCCAGCAGGAGTTTTCCAACGTGCAGATGTCTATATGAGGCGGCGCTGGCGGAGAGTACAGTACCTAGCAAACTTGTTTTGGACACGCTGGAAGAGAGAATACCTCTTGACTCTCCAACAACGAGCGAAGTGGAACAGTCCTAAACGGAATCTAGCTGTCGGCGATGTCGTTCTGGTGAAAGACGATAGCTGCCCCAGAAGCGTTTGGCCCATGGGACGAGTCATCAGGACGGAATCGGACAAGAACGGATTGGTGCGCACTGCTCATTTGAAGACCCAAACCTCTGAATTACGCAGGCCAGTTGACAAGGTTGTCCTCTTGCTAGCTAAGGAAGAACAATCGTGCCTCGAAATGAACAATGAAGCAAAGGCTCGTAAAGACTGAACCTCTTATGGATCATTTATAGTCCCTTTCTAAGTGGATTGTACAAAGGATTTGACTCTGTAGTTTATTCTTTCGCACAGGACATGACAAATCAGTTTTCCAATAGTGTAAGGACTTTTCGTGTTAAGCATCGCTTAAGGGGTCGGGAATGTTACTGCCGTTACGCGTGACGTTACGTACCCTTTGATCCCAAGATGCGTTGCGAGTTAAAAAGCATGTGCTCGACGGAACTAGTGACGGCTATTCGTTTCGTGTGGGAAATCGTTTTTATCGCCCCCTTTATACCGTTATTGTCAAGGATTTAAGGACACAAACGTAAGTTTGTTATTCTCTTTCTTACTACTAGCGTTTTTCAGGTAGTTTATCATTGTAATTTTCGTTTTATTTCAGTTTTCGAAACCGTACAAATCCGTACAAATCGTCCACACATCGCTCAAGTAAACTGGTTTCATTACATGTACGCGTCTTCTTGTTTGTGTTAATTTCATCGTTTTATGCGACCACAGTGCAGATTCTAATCTGGACTTTCTCTTGACTTTTTTCTCTTGAATGTCGTTTATGACACCAACCAATAAGAAAGTTATGTAAGCCAGTCTTTTAAGATCATGAGTCGATGTTACTTTTAGCCAGAGTGAAAACTGGTCTTTTTGTTTCCATTGCTGTTGTCCGGAAATTCAATATGGCGGCCTCTTCAAGTGATTTTTTTTCCACGATTTTATAACTAAATTGGTAGAAGCCATAAACATCAATATTTCAAACAGTCACATCAGTAGAAGTTTGCAATACAATGTAAATAATCTTGATACAAGGTTTTTGCCCACTTGTTACTCGAACTCGTATTATTAGTGACTTTTGTTAGGAAAAATTTTCTAACAAAAGACGTTACTTAACATGCAGCACCTTACTGCTTTTCCGTGTGACGCGTATGCTGATAGAGAAAGCAGCCCTCTAACTTTTCGACAATAAAATGTACAAAATTAGAGCATTCAGGAAAAACTTCTAGAGTACACTGGTTTTGCCACTGTCTGTTGTCTGTCTAACCTTTTCTTTGGTAAGCCTCAGACTTTATAAATACGTTTTTTGGTTTCTCAGTTTTAGAATATTCTTTTACTTCCTCTTTGCCACTAGAATAAAGGGTTTCAATTATATGCGAGAAATACTAACCTGTGCATAAAGGGTACAATTGCATTTTTAATCGTATCTATAAAAAAAAATTCTCCATCGTGATTGGTTCTCCGGGCGCCTATTTGTCACGTAATCGGCGCGCGATCACGTGGGTGTCCAATTACAGCGGTCCGATTTGAACTCTTTTGTAAAAGGACACCTGTAATTGGATACCCACGTGATTTTCACGCCAATTACGCGCGCTTCAATGGCTTCCTTAGCAATGTTTTCTATAGTTTTCCAAACTTAGGAAAAGCGCTACACCGTGACACTTTTTCGCTCAAAAGTTCTCAGAAGACATTTTTTTCCCGAAATTTATAGATACGATTAATTAGTAATTGGACCTCGTGTCGTACAATTCAGGGAGTAATCGTGCTCGTAATTTAAAATCGGCCTCACGCTTCGCGTTTGTCCGATTTTGAAATTACTCGCTCGATTACTCCCTGAATTGTATTCCACTCGATCCAGTTACTATTACTAATAGGCTCTTGGAGGTGAACAATACTAGATCATTCACCTTTAAAGTCTGGCAATACGGGCAACATTTTTCTTCAACTTGTCTTGTTGCATTGCAAGTTGAAACACATTGTTGCGCGTATTACCACGTTTATGACCAACTTGTTTCGCAACAAAATACAATGTTGCAAGTTGAGGCAACATGTTGCGCAAAGTAGACTCGAGTTCTACTTTCTACAACATATTTTATGTCTGCTGCTCGTATTACCACTGAAGCTTCAACTTGTCTCGCAACAAATTTAAATTCAATGCTTTTGATTTGTTTTCGCGAAGCCCAGCAACAAGGCAAATAAAAAAAAAACATGGCGGACCGTAAAGAAAGGCTAAATTCAAAGTAGACTAGTAACTCTCGGAAAGTCATCAATTTGTCCTGTACAACGACCTCGAGGGCTATGATTGTCTTTGGGACAACTCGTTTGTCTCTTCAAAACAAGCAGCAAAAATGCAAAAGGGTTGGACGAACTGCTCGCAAAAATACATTTTTTCGCCTAGCTATCTGAAACGAAAATGAAGCTTCGTACTACATGAGAGAACTTCGCTGGCTACGGAAAATTAAGAAGAAAACGACGGCCAGAAGTCGAAGTGGAAGTTCGTCGAAACGCTAAATCATATGAGAGAAGGAGCCATCTTTACACACGATCGACCAATTGTAGGTGTAAAATTCCGCAGACTTGCAACACTGCATTTTGTTGCGTAACAAGTTGTTCACAAATGTGGTAATACGCGCAACAGAGGGTTTCAACTTGCAATGCAACATTGTTGCAAGACAAGTTGAAGAAAAATGTTGCCCGTGTTACCGGACCTTAAACGTGACCGTCACGGGATTCATATCCTTTGCATTGCCTTCTCAGCTTTGATGTCGACTGAAATTAAAAGACTAATCGAACGTGAATTTCGTTACAAAATTTCTACCGAGCGTCGTACAGGCGAACCCCTATTGAGCGTCTACCTATTCAATGAAGCGACTACCTGTTAAGCAGTTCCCAACATTTTTTTCACTGTACATAAGACCCCTATTAGCCGGCCACTTCAATAAAGTGGCCGTGGCCACCTTTTTGTCTTCCTGAAGAGGGTCTTTAATCATTTCTATATTAAGTAGTGTAGTTAGATTTACTAGACATGTAAAGCGCTTTTGATCTTCCATTGTAAAAAGCGCTATAGAAATATTAAATATTAAATATTATTGTCCTCAGATCACTCCTATTTAGCGGTCACCCCGATTTTTAAATGCCAGATGTATTTGCAACAGATATTTAAGGTGATTCCTCAGTATTGCATTGCGCATCCGTACTACGCACAATATTCGCGTCATTAGCGTGCGCAAATGAGGGCGTGCACGTACACAACAAAAGAAATTTCAAGCTAAGCTTCATGGCGAAATAAATGCTCGTTTAATTTTCATCGGGCGGAAAAAAGGGATAAGTGGAGCGTGCACAAAACCAGTACCGACATGACCTTGAAAACAACGACTACTCGAACGCTTTACCTCCACGTCGTTTTAAATGGTGTGATTTTTCCACAAATTGTATATGATATTGTTCCATATGCTCGAAACTTTCTAGCTGTCGAGTTTTTCCTAAGTATTACTTTAATAAACTATGCGTCCACTGAGCTATCGCAAAATGTAACGTGGACCAATGAATAACGCGCTCCAGTTACTAGCACAAGTACAGGCATAAATAGAGTAAGATTGGCCCATCGCACCTCTTAAGCGAGCACGGTAACCTATCCTGTTTGTTATTTTCTCGAAACAGTGCTTGGTAGAGAGCATTTGAAGGAAGTTTAATCGGTAACTTTTAATTTCTGAGGAATCATCTTAAGTTGGAACTGGTTCAGTTCACTTAAATGAAACATATCGAGTGCTCGCCAATTTGCAGGTAGATACGTAAAAGCTTTATTATTTCTCTATAACGTGCTAGTATTCCCTCCCATGCATGCGAACCTGACAGCAGTTGTTACGTCTTACGTGCTTGTACGTCAAAAAATCAAACAAACCTAAAAGCTTACCATGTGTAATGCGCAGAATTAAAGTTTCGTTTGTCGCCAATTCGCCGCCGAGTATTCACACGGTTTCACCAATGTCTATTATCGCACAGAGGCTTGTTTTTTCGTCTTGAATTGAAAACATATGGTTGTTTTTAATTTTCTCTTTGCCAACAGTAGCAGGTAGAAGAGTTAGTTTTGGCACCCAGTCAAACGTTATTGAAGGTCAGATTGGACGCAGTTAGAAGAGTTTATGTTTTACAATATGCTTCGCCGAAATATGGTCGACTTACGAAAATTTCGGTGGAACAATTGGTATGTCCAAAACTTTGAATGTACAAGCTATTTATAGTATATTTGCAGCTTGATTTTTCGAATAATTTCTGTAGCTGAAGTATCTAATATTTTTTTTTCCAATTTGCATATTTATTGATGTAAATTCCACGACAATTGTCTCAGTCAAAGTAGACGCCGATTGGGTCAAAATCAACTCAACACAAGATCAGCCCATACTTAAGCTTTCTTCTAAGACAGGACAAAAATCCTTTCAGTACAGAGGAGTATATGCTTGGAACAGTTTACCTGTGGACACTAGAGGCTACAGCCTAGAAAGATTTACAAACTATGTAGCTGGAACTGTTTGTAATTAATATATTTTAGTATAACTACACAAAAGTTCAGACTTCTGGAGTAATCAGCGAAGAGTTCATGTATGTATATACATTTTTATTTTTCATCCTTGTATTTTTAAATTTATATGCTTCAATTTTTAATTTTGTATAGTAAATTGTAGTAATGTCGATAGAGGACCATCGTAATTAACGTAATGTTAGCTTGGTGATATCCTCTATAAATTTTATTATTGTTATTATTATTATTATTATATTATTATTATTATCATCATTGTTTTTATTACTATGACATGATTCTTTTTTATTACAAATAAGGATATTGTGTGCTTTCAAAATAGTCACTTTTACTCGAAATAAATTGTAAATAGGCTTTTAATAGTTTTTTTCTTCTTTTAACTTTTAAATAGCAATTTGCTTGGAATATGTTAAAAATTTTTTTTTTAAATTATAATTATTATCATCATCATCATCATCATCATCATCGTCATCATCATCGTCATCATCGTCATATACATTACCCAAAAGTAATGAGAGCACCATTTCAGGTTAAAACACTGCAGTTTTCAATTGGAATTCTGTCCTCAGTATTGTTGGGCCATTTTTTACATGACGAAACTTTCAAATTTGGATTTTTAGTGGCGCGACACGAGGAGTAATCTCTTTTTCAGAAACGTAGTGTTCCGCGCGTTTTTGTTTTTTGTTCCCTTAATTGCTTTAGGAACAAACTAGGAACGCACAATAAAGGAACTTTATTTACACAATAGGAACAAAGGTCGGCAAATTTCGGAACAATCTGGTCCGTTAGCAGCAAATTGGAACACAAGGTTCCTTTTCATGCTAACGATAAGGAACAACCGGTTCCTCTATTATCCTTTTAGGAACGAAAGGTCCTCTTTCATCACTTCCGATTTCCCTTCCTGTTCCTTTCGAAGTGGTTAGGGAACAAATGTTCCCAATCTAATTTCTCGCTCGACAGAGTAAGGAACAAGTTGTTCCTATTTACTGGCATATCCACTACTGTTCGGAACGCCTTGTTCCCTTTTGGTTCAAATGGTTCCTATTCATGCCCGACAGGAACGGGATCGTCCTAATCGAGGTGGTTTTTTGTTTCTCAAGATGAGTTTTATGTCCCGCGCATAAATGGGAACAGGTTCCAAACTTGTAACAAAGGAACTAGCGTTCCAGTTTGCGCAAAGTGTAAACGGAACAGGCTACCTGAAACTATTGTCCATCACCTTCTCTATACAAATTTATCAAAACCTACATCCTTCAACAATCAAGTTAAGTATGAGACTTGCTCGTTACAAGCTTAATCTCGTTCGGGCTGGCCCATGCAAGTTCAGGCTTGTGTCTTTGTTCCTTTTGATAAATTGTGTACCAAATACGGACAAGGAAACAATGACTCAAGGGGCAAGAATGACCAAGTGTGGGCAGAGATGAGCTAACCAATATCTCATTGGCGAATAGGATGATCTCTTGGGGAACCTTTTGCTAGTATATATGTGTGTATTCTTTCCAAAGATATCGATTTCAACCAAATGCTTAAGATGAACAAACGAGGCAAGGATGTCAACTGGTCAATGTTAGCAAATGCATCGCCCAAACCAAAGAGACTTCACTTAGAGGAGGACGACTGTGATGGTCTTTTTCACTGCCCAGTGCAAATTTGTAAGCACGATGGTTTCACTACACAAAGAGGCTGTAGAAAACACGTAAAGAGCAAACACTCTTGGTACTATTATTTCGACGAGAAGCCAGACAGCATTCAAATCGAATCATTTGATGGTCAAGCAAACAATAATACAGCCACTGATCAGAAGACTGCGCGCAAAATGAGGACAATTGCGACTTTTGACAAGACGAGCATCATTGCTAAGAATTTCTTGTCGTGGCTCACAGGAAGTGGCGGAGGATGTAAAAGTGATCGACAAGCACAACAAATCGTCAACAGGTGCTTAAAGTTTCTTAAGTTTTGTTGCGAAGACGAAGAGGAGCTCACGTTTGACATTGTCGACTTAAGTTTATGTTCGCCGAATCTCCTATTTAAATTCGTTGATACGATGCAAGATGAGTGGGAACTCGGACACGCAGGACGCATTGGCTACTTAGACGCCATTGCAGAATTGGCGGATTTCAGAAAAGTGAATGGTGCATCCGATGTTGTATTGAGGGGTTTGTCTTCTACGGAAACGTATCTGAAAAAGGCCCGTAAAACAGTTTCGAAGATGATGCGGTTGCAGTGGATCAATGAACTCGACATCGACACCCTAGAATCCAAGGGACAATGGGCCACGCTAGAAGAGCTTTTGGAAGTTGTTGCGTGTTACTTGCCTCGCTACGAGAACGTACTTAAAAAATGCAAGGATAAACCAGCTACGGTATCACTACTGGAGTTGTCCTTTGCCACAAAGTTTCTTGCGGTGTATTTGTTTATCAAGGTCAAAGGTTCCCGCCCGATGACTTATCAGTTTTTGACCGTTGAGATGGTGCGCATAGCAAAGACCAACGGGGGGTTTATCGATCAGAAAATGTTCAAGACGGCAGGAAAGTATGGCTTTGATTCTCTCTTCCTCACCGACACAAGCATGCAGGTGTTGGATGGTTACATCGACCACATTCGTCCTCAGTTGAAACCGACTTGTGATTACGTTTTAGACACGAGAAATGGCGGCCAGCACAACAAACTTGGGGAGCTGATGAGCAAATTAGTGTTTGACGCGATCGGCAAATACGTTCACCCGACTCGTTACCGAAAATAGTGGAGACAGTCAGCTCCAAGATGCTTAGTAGCAACGCGCAAGGCACAATCTATGAGGACCAGAAGCACAGCTCAGTTGTGGCAAGAGTGCATTACCAAAAGCAAAGATCGCGAGAGGTCGCGACCAAGGCGCACGAATACCTGGAAACCCTTTATGGCGAGAAGGGATCGGCGCTAGAAATGGACGTTCGATCGCGACTTTCAGACAAATCAGGGTCTTCGCCAGAACAAAAAGAAAATGACTAGCTTCAGAAGACTGTTACATTGATCTACCAGTTATTATTCAAAAAGTAAAGCTGAATTTATTCTCCTCTTAGTATGTATCTTTAATATTCAACAATATCATTTTCGTGTATCTCTAGTCTCTCGTCGTAACTGTTGTTAATTACCATTTGTAATTCCGTTAGTTTATTATTGGTCCTTAGTTATTGTTGTCAATTTTAGTCTCCTTAATCCTCTTGTATTTAGTTATACCTAGTTGTTTATTAATAATTTTTGTTAACATGACCCGCCTAGACTAGCATATGCTATCCGCGGGCATGTTCAATTTGTAATTTTTTATTTGAAAACAAAAATAAAGGTATGTATGTATGTATGTATGTATGTATGTATGTATGTATGTATGTATGTATGTATGTATGTATGTATGTATGTATGTATGTATGTATGTATGTATGTATGTATGTATGTATGTATGTATGTATGTATGTATGTATGTATGTATGTATGTATGTATGTATGTATGTATGTATGTATGTATGTATGTATGTATGTATGTATGTATGTATGTATGTATGTATGTATGTATGTATGTATGTATGTATGTATGTATGTATGTATGTATGTATGTATGTATGTATGTATGTATGTATGTATGTATGTATGTATGTATGTATGTATGTATGTATGTATGTATGTATGTATGTATGTATGTATGTATGTATGTGTATGTATGTATGTATGTATGTATGTATGTATGTATGTATGTATGTATGTATGTATGTATGTATGTATGTATGTATGTATGTATGTATGTATGTATGTATGTATGTATGTATGTATGTATGTATGTATGTATGTATGTATGTATGTATGTATGTATGTATGTATGTATGTATGTATGTATGTATGTATGTATGTATGTATGTATGTATGTATGTATGTATGTATGTATGTATGTATGTATGTATGTATGTATGTATGTATGTATGTATGTATGTATGTATGTATGTATGTATGTATGTATGTATGTATGTATGTATGTATGTATGTATGTATGTATGTATGTATGTATGTATGTATGTATGTATGTATGTATGTATGTATGTATGTATGTATGTATGTATGTATGTATGTATGTATGTATGTATGTATGTATGTATGTATGTATGTATGTATGTATGTATGTATGTATGTATGGTTGGCCCCCGAAGAACACAACATTCCCATTACGCCCACTAATTCCAAAAGCAAGAACGCTTCGAAAACACCCGATTGTTTTACGGGAAGGAAAATTCTGCTATTCACTCCAGAAGAGGATCAGTATTTGAGGATGGGACTAGAACGCAATGGCTTCGGAAATTGGACAGCTATTCTTAGAGATCCAGACTTTAATTTTCAAAAAGGACGAAAACCAAACTCTCTCTTAAATCGCGCGGCCAGAAAGTTCAAAAAGTACTCAAAATAGTGTAAAGTTTAATGAAGACCTACGTTAAACCTCCATCGAAAGAAATACTACTAACAACTTCTCTGGAAACACGGGGCGTAAATACAGCAATTCTAGTTATCACATTTATTTTCTTCGTTTCTAAGAGGCTCAAATGGGTTCGCGCATAATTGACTGCTTGACACTTTCTCTTTCTAAAGTCGATAACTTAGCACTAAATGTCTCCATATTTTCGGAATTATCTGTTTTACTTATGATAACATCGATTTTCATTGTTGGCTAGGTTTGAAAAAGTTCTTTATCCTTCCCTTTTTGGGTACTGGAGTGCTTGTTTGGGATGGCCGTTTTCTAGATTTTCCCCTCTGAGAGACGAATTCCAGACCAGCTCTAGTAAGTGCCGGGATTGCTCTGTTTTGCAATTCCGATGAAAAAACGGGACTTCCAACTTGCAGGCGGACGACACGTTCGCTGCCGTGAATTGATGGAACAGGCTCTTCCAACATCTGGGATTCTAGCGCCTCTAAACAATGCTGAAACGACACATCAACTTTTCTTTGCAAGAAGCTGTTATTATGGTCTTTCACTGTTGTGCACAAGGGAGCGACTGCATTTTCTTCCTTTCCTCTCGAACATTCTTGAACTGATTTAGCTGTCACTTCCATGCCTGTGTCCAGAAGCGCTGAGTGAACTGGAATAGTTGACATTCTAAGGCCATCTCTTGATTGCAGAGCTATCCAATACGATATTGCAGGCCAATAGATCTTTTTCTTTTTTGAGAACTGTTATTCGCCGTTTCTTCGTCACCATCTTTGCCTTCTTCGCATTCGTTTTCCTGAACTTTCTTTTCCACAACTGCAACTGAAGAAAAGAAAAATGCCATCTCCTTGATTTTCTTCATGGCTTTGTCACACGCGTCTCGTTTCGCACATATTTCTAACCACAGCTTGTCTGGGTCTTTTGTCTCTTGCGATGTGTTGTAGGTCACTTTAGCTGAGATCACTGAACATTTTTCTTGAACGATGGGTAACACTTTGCTTACAAGAGCACTTCGAATATTCTGCAGGAGAGCCAAAAAGAAAAAAAAGCAACGTTAGCACTCTTACTTGAATGCGATGCAAGACTCTTTAACTCTGCACCCTTTAACTAAACAAAAGTTAAGTTAAAGCACAGGATACATACCTTACTGTTAAGCTGCCGAGCAGGAGCACTTGCCATCGCGATTTCAACTTCCAACTGGTGAGAGCAAGTTTAGGCCTTTCGCTTTTATAGCATTTCAGCTAATAGCTGATTTAAATTCTGGCACTCTTGTTTGTTCCTCGGAATAACCATGACAATTTGAACGAAATAGCAGTACTATATCTTTAAAAGAAACACATGCTTGCTTTGAATGCAGTGCAACAGTATTCTGAGAGAAGAACGATAATGTGTTGCGTTCGCTTTTTGGTATGAATTTTTTTCGAGGAATTCAGTGATTTTAGCACATTAGAATACGATATCCCAAACTTGTGCAAAAAAAGCGTGCAGTCCAGTGCACTAGTAGCAATTATACGATATTTCAAACTTGTGCAAAAAAAGCGTGCAGTCCAGTGCTCTAGTAGCAATTATAATCCTCCCCCAAAAATTCAAAATAGAAAAGAACGACCAAAGTATGTCATTAGCAATGCTCCAGGGATATTTAAAAGAAGGTGACAACTATCAATCGTTGGATGTAAGAACTTGACCTACTGTAAAATTATCTTGTAAATATTTGTGCAAGCAATTTGTGTGGCGGCGAGCAAGGAATTCTGCTAACAGAATTGAATGCGCAAGCATGAGATATTACATAAATATTAAACTACTATTAAAGAATATTAAAGAATACTGAATGATGTTGCCATTCCTAACTCATAATAATTCAACTGTAAGTGCTGTCTCCATGCATCCGTCACATCAACCATATTTGAAAGAAATTCATTCAAAATATCTCAAACAGTAGTTGACAAAGATGCACTTACAGTAAGATAGGGAGGTCCTGTTCAAAGTCCTTATTATGCTACTTAGAGATGTGGAAGTGCTGTCTTCGTGTATCCGTTACACAAACCATATTTTAAGAAACTCATTGAACTCCAAGTTGTTGCTGGCACTAAAACATTTGAATTTTAGATAACACGAAACACAAAAGATGGCGGAGATACACTTTCTCTAACACAGGGAAGTAATAATCATAGACCCTAATCATTATGCCACTAAGATATTTGAAAGTGTTGTGTCCGTGTATCCGTCATATCCACCATACTTTGCGAAAATCATTGAACTCCAAGATGTCCCCGGCACTAAAACATTACAGATAAGACGGAAACACAGGAGATGACGGGGACACACTTGCAGTAACATAGGGAAGTAATAATCAAAGACCCTAATCGATATGCCATTGAGAGATCTGGAAGTGCTGTCTCCGTGTTTCCGTCATATCCACAGTACTTTAAGAAATTCCTTGAACTCCAAGTTGTCCCTGTCACTAAAATATCTCAGATAAGACGGAAACACAGGAGATGACGGACACACACTTACAGTTACACTGGAATAAATTACTACTACTACTACTACTACTACTACTGCTGCTGCTGCTGCTGCTGCTGCTGCTACTACTACTACTACTACTACTACTACTACTACTACTATTAATATATTCTTTATATATATTCTTATCTTATAAGTATATCTCCGTCATCTCCTGTATTTCCGTCTTATCTGCGATATTTTATTGTCGGGGACAACTAGGAGTTCAATGAGTTTCTTAAAGTACTGTGGATATGACGGATACACGGAGACAGCAATTCCATATCTTTGAATGGCATAGTGATTAGGAGCTTTGATTATTACTCCCTGTGTCCCTGTAAGTGTATCTCCGCCAACTCCTGTGTTTCCGTCTTATCTGAGATATTTTAGTGCCAGGGACAACTTGGAGTTCAATGAATTACTTAAAGTATGGTGGATTTGACGGATACACGGAGATAGCACTTCCATATCTTTGAATGGCATAATAAGTGTCTTTGAACAATACCTCTCTACGTGACTGCTAGTGCGTCTTTGTCATCTGCTGTGTTTCCATGTTGTTGAAGGCATTTTACTACTGGCGACAATTTCTATATTTTGACAGATATGCCGAGACGGGTCTTACAGACCTCATATTGGCATATTGATGAGGCTACAGATAATAGCTGCTTGACCTCCATCCTCTGTTTAATGCAGCTGGCATAAATGGCAACTGAAATAGCCTATTGTGCGTATGATGGCACTCACGGACAACCCAGGAAAAGCTAATCAATTTATGCTGTTTTCAGTAAAGGAATCATACTCCACATAAAGGGAACAAAAGAGCCGGTTAACTTTGGTTCCTCTCAAGGGGAACACTTTAAATAGCTTAAGCGCTTTTCCGAGAGCAATTTACACTTTCAATGGAGGCAATCCATATTTTAATGTTGTAGTCAAGTCCGTTCTACAATGTATAGCATTGGATACGGAAGTTTCGTCGGAATTGTACCATCTTTTGCTCTTTTTCCAAAGGGAACGATGACGCTTAGGAAACGATCATCATCATTATCATTATCATTATCATTATCATTATCATTATCATTATCATTATCATTATCATTATCATTGTCATTGTCATTGTCATTGTCATTGTTATTACTATTAGGGCTTCGTAGCAACACGAAGTAAGACCGCATATCGCTTTGAAGAACCATACGAAGCGTTTGAAGTTCGTTTTTTAATGAAGACAAAACATGTTTCGGATGAAACATCATCCATCGTTGCTTGTACAATGACAAAATTATGCAATAAACGGTGTAACAAACTGGGCAGGCCTGTAGCTGTCCAAACACCATTTGTTGTTGGCTCACAGAACAATACATAATTGACCCAAGCAATATCTCTTGAAACAATACAAGCTACAGGTTACCAGAACCAATGAGAATACAGCTCTCAAAGAGGTACTGGACTACTGAACAAAGTGAGATATTCTTGGGTTGCACTGTCACGGAATTAGGAAAATAATTCGAAAATAATTCGAATTTATATAAGGTCAAGAAATTATAATGTTATGAGAGATAACTAAATAAGACACTTTTCCAAGTTTTAGGTCTGTACGTTTTCCCAAACGTACCCAAATTTCCCAAACGAAATATTTTGAACAATTTTACGGAGCCCAGTATGGAGCCGCCATGTTGGTGTACCTCCAAGGGACACCAACATGGCGGCGGGAAAATGGTGTAAACATCTGGAACTTACTGATTATCTGAACTGAACAAGAAAAAATTTAAATATCAAAGCATTTTTCCTAATGATTTAACTTCTACAAAAGGTTAAAAAACCCGAGATAAGTATATATTTTTCTACAAACTCGCTCATAGCTTTATGTCAGGCACCACCATAACTCTGAAATTTAAAATTTGCTGAAAAAGTTGTAAACAGATATGGAATTTACCCCCTCTTATGCCTGAAGAAGATATTAACTTTGGTGGTCCTTTAGTTTCGGATTTTAGAAAATGATGACGTCACGTGCAACCCAAGAATTTACAAGAATAATGCGCAAACCAAAAACTGAAACCTGTTTACAGTATTTAAGCTAAGAAAGGAGACTTATTAGTATGAAAGGAATAAATTAAGATGTTTGACCTGGAAATTTCGGCTTTGGCTTTTCAGGTCGGACGAAAAGTTTTTATAGACGTCCAAATTGCCTTACAAACGTAGACGAGTTTTCTGTCAAAAATCACACTAAGAAGACTTTTTCGTCCAAAAGTATTGCTATTCATGTAGTTTGAAAACGGCCATTGTAGAAGAAACCAGTTTCATTGCTCTCTCTCTGGTTGCAGTCACCATTTTGCATTTAGGCCGGTCAGACCTGGTCCTCGTATCTCCTGAGTATGCAACTTTTTAAAGAAGCATAGTCACATTTGAACGGTTTGAAATGTTTAGCCTAAAATTTACAATTTCTTTGTTTGTAATCCGTGTAAATCTTCTCCATCCCTTAAAGTGCCCCTGTGACCAAAAAATAAATTATTTTTTTTCTTTGGATTTCAAAACTATGTTAACTAAACACTAAGTGTCCCAAGTTTTAATCCTTGATTTAAAAAAAGGCACCTGTTTATTTTAACTGGAACTTTCCTATTTAATGATCCGCCATTACTAAATTTAAGTTCTTGAGAGAGCTGGATCGAGGAGAAAATGACGTCAAAGGCTCACTAGTTTAAGAATGCAATGCGTGTGTACGCTGCAGAATTAATATGCAGCACGGGAGTTTTGGGCTTTCACACTTTTAAACTCGCACTTTGCATACATAATAAGCTGCGTTCACACGCTGAAATTTTAAGCTGGTGAGCCTTTGACGTCACTTTTCCCGGATCCAACCCTCTGAGGTCAAATCGGTCAGGTTTGAACGTGAGTAATGGCGGATCGTGAAATCCAAAACTTACACTCAAAGTAAACAGCCTTTGGATAAAAATGAAAGGTCAGAATTTTTCCATTCAAGTGTTAAGCAGACACACTTTCAGAATCTCAAGAAAAAAAGGAAGTGATTTTTTTGATCACAGGGGCACTTTAACCATTCTGGTTCCTTTATGGTCTATTATTATCCCTTTTTAGTGTTTTTCTATCAGTTTGTAAAGTAATATTTTCAAGTTTCCTTCAATTTGACGGTAATTTTGTCGATAGTCAAAAAAACTCAAAATACCATGACAGTAAGATTCGCACAAAACTAACTACTTCTCACTTTGAGTTTTTTTGGTCTATTGCAATCATGGTAATACCAAATTCAATTAAATATAGATTACCGTGGTGGCGTGGTAAACTATGATCCAAAACTGAATTCAGTAACTGGTCTAAATTTTTCTTCATTCCGGGGAAAGTAAGTTTGCTAAAATCATAAAGTTCAGTTCTTGTCTTAGGAAATTGTTTTTTAGTATTTCATGGACACCTTGTTCAAAGCATACCAAGTAATATTCTTCGTGTATTATACCGAAAGTACCTAAGCTGACGGAGCAAAATTTCGTAGTTTGGGGCAATGAAAGTCGTTCACTTTACAGCAGTACAGTAGTAAATAGATTATTAATAATACGTGGAGGTTATCAGCATACCTAAAGGTGTGAGTTAAAAGGGCTTTAACACTTTTTACGAGAGTTTTCTGTCTTTCGATTTATGCATCAAAGGGGACAAAACAAGGATCCGTTCATTACAGACCCGGAGAAGACCTGTGCCGGGTTGTTCGAAAACCCAGGGTTAAACGTTAACTGAAGCATTACGTTTTCTTATTTAAAAATGTTTTAAACCTCTAATGTTTGGTGTAGTATGAGATTACTACAACTCAAAACTGAAGGGCAACCAATATAAACAGAACACCTCACCAGAAAGTTACAAAACTGAGAGCAAAATTCTCGCTAACCCTGGGTTAGCTTAATCGGGCTTTGAACAACCCGGCCCAGGTTAATAAGATTTCTCTATGGGCTCGGAAAGAGCTTCAAAGTTTGGCCAATTACAGCACGTAGTTACTCAGGGATATAAAAAATGTTGCTGAATTCATGTCGGGTACTAAGAGAAATTTCTATTCCAATAAACTTCTAGCAGTCTGTTTTCCTCTGGAAATGTGGCTGCGATTACGAAGCGAAACATTTCAGACTAGTCAGAGGGAATTGGCAAGAGACAATTGCGGTAACCCCTTTTCGTCCATACTCGTCTGACTATAAGAAAAAGATCGGCTGTCAACAGTCACTAATAGAAAAGATCTTATGAAAAACTTTGATAGTATTTTCGAAAGCCAAAGATCTCTCGTCACTGATGGTCCTGATGCGTATGGCAAGGTACTTCTCAGTGTCATATATCAAGAACAGACGACGATTTTTTTTTCACACAAAGAAAGGAGTTTACATACGACGCATCGTAAAATGTTTCTGGCGAACTTTGAGGTGGTTGGAACTGCCGTGATGAAACACTGTCTCCCGTGTTTTGGATAAGTTGTCATTCGAAGCCACGGCCAGAAGGAGAACACGGAAAGATGAAGTGGTAACATTTTAGGTTAATTAAAATCTTTCAAAACATCATCCCGTTTATGATGTCTCTTCTTTTATCTTATCTTATCTTATCTTATTTGAAATGTTAATGAGTTTGCGAGTTAAAATTTGTAAACAGCCTTCGACGACCGAAAAGACTACAAATTTGCTGAACTTTTAATTTGCGTTTTCTCAGGATTGCCTTTTGAGCATGCTTCTAAGACTGCTTCTAAGGACTAACGCCCAGCAACAGATTTACACAGGAATGTCAAACGATACACCATGTTTACATATTTCAGGAACCACACTCAGGAGCCAAAGTTTTAAGGGCTCGGCCAATTCTGAATCTTGCTGAGGGAAAACTGGACAAACAACGAAAACGAAAAGCTTTTTGTTCGTGAAACAATTCACAGGGCCCATCGAAGTGCACCAATTGTCACAAACTAGTGATAATTTGGACATTCATAAGCTTAACCTGCGAATCGTTGTTACTTGTTAGTTGGAAAGTTTGCTCTTCTTGCTCCTTCACATTGGAGATTCCAAACGACGCTCTGGTTTTTCTGCACATATCTCTGAAAAAGTTCTTGTTCGTCATACTGTTAAAGATTTTCTTGAATGCATCTTTGAACTCTTGACTCACTATATAGTACACTAGTGGATTAGCTGACGAGTTGATTAAAACGAAAACTATGACTTGGCCCACGATCAGGTTGTAGTAAGATTTCGTCCAGAACGCTGGTATAATAAGCAACAAGACGCGTAGAGAGTTCAAGGGAAGCATTGTAACAGCAAACAAAATTACCAGAGGTGTAAGAATTCGGGTTGTCTTTTTGCTTTGTTGCCAGATTCTGTTGTCGCTTCTTTCGTTGTTTGATGAAGTCTGCGGTAAGACTGCTTGAGCCCCATCATCATTCTCTGACATCGAGCTGCGGAAGGCAACACTTTGGAGCACTCGTTTCCTGATCCTCATGTATGTGAATGCTATGACAACCAAAGGAAGTGCATACCAGACGACAATATGAACTATCGAGAAAGACAGGAATACCGCATTTGTCCCAGACATATCAGGCCATTCCAGGGAGCACATTTCCAGAGTAGAATGGTAAGCCATGAAGGGGTACAGAGGAACGGATGAAACTAAAAAAGATGCCAACCACACCATGCCAATAACCACAAAAGTTCTCACTCGAGATCTGTGCTTGATCTGGTGCCGCTTAGCGCCAACAATGTTCCGATATCTCTCGATGGCAATGGCCGTAATCGACCAGATGGAGGCTCCGAAGAATATCTCCACTGTAGGATACAGGTAATAACACGCATGTTTCCCTAACAACCAGCGAAATGGGAAGAGGTATTTTAACACTACCACAGGAAAGATGAAAAGTAGTACCCCCAAATCCGCTATGGCCAAGCTCAGCAAGTAATAGTTCATGGAAGTCTTCATCTTGGGGCGTCTAAGGATCACAATGCATACTAAAATATTACCAATCACACCCAGGAGTACAATGGTTGACCACAAACTGATTTGGAACACTGTAGCTCCTAACGGCTGGTGGAGGTATTCTGGAAAACCCGGTGTTGTATTTTGCCTGACGCTAGCATTCACTGCTGAAGTATTAAGTGTTTGGTTACTGTACAGGTTATTCATGATTGGTCTTCTTTTTTTCTATCTGCAAAAGAAAAAAATGGTTTTGTGATTCTGCAAGATTACGCATTGTTATTGCTGTCCAAAGAAAAGTTCCGTTAATTTATGTGTTCAAACATTCGCCCGGATAGGTTTGAAAGATGTAAAATTTTGGCATTGACTTTTAATTTCTTATATTCATTGCAACAACTCGACGCTCTTCAATATCTTCATCTGCATAAATGAGACAAGCTATTGCTTAGTTATGTTACCATAGTAACCATAGATGGGCTCTACTGAGCCTATTAACGGAAGCCAAATGAAGGAAGTATTGACTAGAGTACTGGATTGCTATTTTCCTTTTATCTCCGTTGAGGAGAAACAGCGGACGTATTCTATACATGTCCTGTTACACTTTTAGCTGTTTCGTCGAAACATTGGGTCTCTCTCAGGCATATTCTTTTCTTTACAAACTGAAACAGTATCGACATCTTTATTTATACAACTTTGGGTACGGTGGATTGGCCTATTTCTGGAATAAAAATGAATAGACTAACTCCTAATACCCTCGTTCGATTAAGCCGCTGGATTAATGCTTAGGGAGCAGAATACTCCATGATCTTAATTATGCAAACACCTAATTAATGAGGAAATTGTCTTAAAACAGAAAATTCGAGGAAGAAAAAGTGTGAAAAGTGACTAGTTACCAGCTGCAGTACGTGAACGAACATCGAAATCACCCCGCGACTATGATGACTCGACAATGCAACTCTATAGAAGTAAAGTAACGATGCATGAGAACTGCGAAGCTTCGAAGATACACCTCTCGGGAGCAGGGGAAACCTCTGTACGCCCCAAAAGCACACAAAACTGTCAATCTAAGCTTGGATCGGATTAGGAGAACACGTTTCACTGATGTAAAAACGTGTACGAAATCTTCATTTACTGGCTTCTTCAGTCTACAATTAATTTGTACAGTTTTGTTTTTGAATCTACTGTACTTACCGATGCTGGCCTCTGGAAACTTTAATTATGAATAAGAAGTCAAACAGCTGTCAGAGAGATGTCGCACTCTTTGATATGTTTGTTTCCGCAGTTTTTAAGGCTTGGGCTTCCGTTGTCGACACAACATTTACTTTCTCTGATCGCTCAATATATCCGGCAGGTTTAACTGAGCTGTCCTTTATAATGCCAAGTTTAGACTTGTGTCTTTGCAGGATCGATGTAAAGTAGAAACTTTTAATTATGTCTTGTTAAAAGAAAACCCGAAAGCTGATTGGCTATTCAAGAGCCATTTATCGATCGACAAAATGACAATTTTTCAGGTGGCCGTTTACAGATACTGATCACCTTGAAAATTACTATCTTGCTGATAATCTTACGCGAGTCGCAGTTTAAACTTATTGAGCTTTAAAAACACACGACACATTTTTACCCCTCTTTTATTAACCAGCAATCTTTAGTTTTTTTTGCGGGCTTTCGCGAATACATTTCATTAATCCAACACTGCTAACATGTTTCGTTCCACCTTTGCACCTTAACACACAGATCTAAAGGTGAACTGGGAAAAATGCGGCACAGAATTGAGGACATTTTCTGATTGTGTTCCGTCATGACTGAGACAAATTAAAAGAAAAAGATGACGAAACTCTGCGTGTTTTCAACACTAAAATCATCTGCAGCAAACTTGCATATTATTACGGTAATTACCTGCCAAACTTTCCCTAACAAAAAAAAATCGACAATGCAGCAGGCTTACAATGACCGTAATGGAGGTAATATTTTGCTGCATTGTTGATTGTTTTGTCGGACCCATTCAAGCAAATGCTGTTTCTATACAAACCTCTAATATGATTACATTTGGTTGCAACTGTTTTGTTTGCCAAAAATGTGACCCCTATAGAGTTCTGCGTCGCCTCGCATCAACTTACAATTTTTTTTGACAAAACCTTTTTTCTTTATTTAATACACTTTCATAACAAAACAACAGGCAACACCACATTTACATGATCATCAGATAAACAAATCAAAAGATTAACGTTACTTATATTCAAGTCAATGCAGGGAATTGGTGTCTCCGTTGTTCTTGTTAAACACCTTATCTAAAACAACAAGTAAACGTTGTTTCCGGAAGATTTCCCCCAGCTTTTTCTTCTTTGCTCTACCTGTGATAGTATTGTTTTATGGCTTTTATGTTCAGTTTTTACATATTTTACTGAGAGCACTACGTTAAAGGATTATCAATTTTTAATAATTTTCTTTGTAATGGTTTACCTGGAGTCTTAACAGCAGCATATAACCATCCGCTGCTTACAACGTAGTTAACTTTAGTCCATAAAGTGGATCAGGCGTGTCGTGATAAACATCAGCTCGGTTTAATCGATGCATAAACTAAAAAAAATGCTTCATGTCCAAACAACTCTATCAACATTTCTTTGATTTCATTTTCCATGGAAATTGATGTAGTGTAGGCGTCTAGTTATTTCATAAACACGCCAGATGGGTACTGGCTCTCTGCGATATATATCGCTTCACTATTTTCGTTTTTAATTTAAGAAGAAAAAAGAGTGTAGTTCATGCACTGGGAATTGTAAGGTCGAGATACGATAATACATACATACATACAACATACTTTATTTATTTATTTATTTCATGATTATACACGGTAAAATCTTCAGTTAAAAAATTAATTTTAAAAAAACACTGTTTTACAAGATTGCCGTGTGGGAGCCCGCTTGACAATTGCTGTAAAATTTGTCAAGTTCCTTTTTAAAATACCCAAGAGAGTCTGTTTTTCTTTCTTGCTGTTACTTGCCACAATTATTTCGAAGGTCGCACAGGAGAGGTCTCTGGCACAGTTCACGAAACAAAAAAAATAGCGAATCGCGGATCACGGATTTCAAAATTTAATTTTCCCGAATCACGAAAATAAGCAAGTAATGTATTCTTTTTAATAGCCTGTTTTTACACTAAAAAAATTGTTTGAAGAAAGCAAAATCGTGAAAGGCTAAGGCCAAGGCTCCATACTGCAAATCGCATACCTAAATCACTCTCGATAGACGACTCTGACTATTCGGAGGGCTGGCGCTTCTCAAATTCAAGTAGAATAGAGTAGTGCAATCACGAATATCGGTTAATAATTCAGGATCTTCACGGACCTTCAGGTCACAGATCACGGAGAATAATTTCTTAAATATTCACGTTTCACGGAAAATAAAATCAGCTAATCACACATCACGAGAATATATCCCTGTACGACCCTCATTCTATTTCACCGTTTGGCCATTGAAACTAGCGGTTAACTCCCGAGGATATTCTTATTTTCATTAATAATCAGTAGCTTCGATGAGAGACCTTTACTTTTGTCTTTTCTAGACTGGCAGAAGCGTTCCAAACGCCCGAAGGAAGTAAGAGCCTTTGCGAGGAAAGATATCAGCAGGAGATGAACCTGTTGACTTTCAGTTGAATTTGCTTTCTCTCCACCAAATCTCCGCCTTGCTATTCAAAATTTCACCTACACAGCCAATCTCCATCGCATAGCTTACCGTTTCATGTCAGTTTTTTTTTCCTTCATTCGTAAAATTCATCATGGATTCATCGCCGTTCGCTCGTCTGGCATACTATAACCAGTTTTCACTCTACAAACAAACTGTACTGGTTGTACTATTCAATCAAATTTTAGACCTCCGAAAGGGTTTATTTTATTGTATATTCTTCTTCAGTAATGTCCAAAATATAAATTTCTACTGAAAGGATTCCAAATTAAAATCCTGCTTTCAAGCTTGTAATAAATAAGCCCCAAATGTAATTGAGCATTTTGTGTTCATTTTAATCTTTAGCAGATCCGTTTCCACCAGCTCAAAGGTATCTACAGTTTATACCTACCTTTTCAAGTAAGTACGGCTTTTTCTCGCTGATGGTCAGTCTCAAATAACTTCAATTCAAGGTACTGGTAGGCTACTTAAAATATTTTCAATGTAAGTCAGTACAACTGAATACGCCTCCTCATCTGAATATCTCTAGAACATTATTTGCTTTCTAATTTGCACTATTTGCTTTTACTGTTTTATTTGTCAGAGGTGCAGCTGGGCGCCTAGGTTCAAAAACATGCAAACAGGCCAAAAACATGCAAGAAAACTGAACTAATTGCAGCATCGTTGCGCACACCATTTTGACACGTTTGGCCACGCTGTTCCAATATTTGAAAATTTCGATCGCAATTCCGTGATATAAAATGTAGGTTGACGACTTTACTTTAAGTGTATCCGCTAAAGCTCAAACTAACAGGTTTTACTGTTACTATGGCAATTTGTTATGCTGAGAGAAAATGACCGCAATGTGGTCGTCAATTATCAGGGTTGTTACTGGCATTGTTTGATCCGATAATTGTAGAGAGAGATAGCAGTGACTGCATCAGAGTACAACCACTGTCGTTTTCATCCACAAGAATATATTAAGGCGAACATTCTTATAGGGCGCATTATCTCAACCCCAAGACACTAAAATATTGGTGCAAATTCAAACCAAAAAAGATTAATTGAATAAACATTTCCCCATTCCATCGATTTGACTCCTAAAATGATTCCTCAGATTTGCATTGCGCATCCCTTACGGCAAACGATTTTCGCGTCAGGGAGTTTAAGAAACCCCGAGGACAACGTCGATTAAAAAATGAATATATATTTTACCTAGCGATACCCTGAAGTCATTTAGCTTGTTTTTCACGTACTGTCAAAACTATCTCGAAATTGAATATGGAACGCAGCGTTATATTCAGAATATAAATTTTAAAAATTAGCCGTCATCGTTCCGTCCTCCAGACAACCGCAGAATTTGATCATTTCACGTTTTCTTTTTGTAGAGGATGGCAAAGAAATGTACCAAGAATTACAACGCACGTGCACAGCCACTGTTTTGTTTATCAAACTTTTTGTTTAGCGGCGTTGCCGTTGTCGTGGCTTTTCATCAAGAAATTTCCTCTGAGCAAAGCTCGACAGCGAAATAAATGCTCGTTTTCTCCTAAACGGGCACGGTTATTTATCTTTTGTGTCCTATTTTTCGAAAACGTGCTTGGTAGGGAATATTCTGAGATAGTTTCACAAAAATCCTTTTACTTTTATTTCTGATGAATCGTCTGTTACCTGAATTGAACGTGGTCAAATTTCAGATCACACAGACTGATTTTGAAAAAAATGTCACATAGATGCATAAATAATCTTGGGTCTTGAAAGTAGACAAACGTTTCAATTTATAATACACGTTTCGTTGAAAATACTAATGTAATTAATAGTATTAGTAACAACAGAATAAAGCAAAGCGTGAAAGCGTTAAATTAAATTCTCACACTTTTCGATCTTTATTTAAACACGGTAAAAATAAGGAACTGAATTGGTCAGCTAATACATTTAATGCCTAAATTAAATAAGGCTGCTTTCTATGAATGCCGTGCATTAGTCATGTCCACTGATCGAGTAGGCGTTTAATTAAATTGCCTTAAGGACTTCACTCTGATGTCGCAAGGAGAATGGCGCCACAACAGCTAAAGCTAGTTTTGTAATAGTTTGTGCGCGGCAATGGAACATTTAGTTTGTCCCCAGATTCACTCAGGTTATAAGCGGTTTTTCGCCATTCGAATTTACAACTAAGATCAGTATTCTGGAGCCAACTCGTGCAGGAAGGAAAGGAAAGAAAAACTGAAACTATTAGGCGTTACCTTTGAGCAAGTGCCAGTTAATTGGGATACTCAAATTGATTATTTACTTAGTAAGGCTAGCAGTAGATTGTACATTATAAGAATATGTTAAATACTATGGCTATTCTATTGGGAATTTGTACTTTCTTTTTCAAAGTTTGATCCTTTCAGTTTTTACTTATGCTATTGAGGTCTGGGGGTGCGCTTTTATAGTAAATATAATTGATAAGCTCTTTGCCAGATGTTATAAGTTGGGTTACTGCAGCTGAAAGCAGTACAGTATCTGGGAAATTCGTTATGACAGAGATATGAAGTTATGGCGAAGGATCTCATCCACCAGCACTGCATTGAGCGATCTTTTACCTCCCCAGAGAACACGGCAGTTGAGAACTAGGCCGCATTATTACTCAGAAAATAAATTTTCTGAGTTCCCCAACGGGAGTCGAACCCATGACCTTCCAGAATACCGGTTGGACGCTCTAACCACTGAGCTATGGAGGACTCATGGCGAGCAAGGTTGTAAACTAGGTTCTTATGAGTGACAACGTCATGCCATACTGCAAGGCTCGTATGTCGAAATGATAAAATGTGAGAACAATGATAATGAAATTGTGACTTGGATACAGTGAAATATAATAAGAAGCTTGCAGTATGAATGAAGTGTGTCACTCATAAGAACACTAGTTTACGACCTTGCTCGCCATGAGTCCTCCATAGCTCAGTGGTTAGAGCGTCCAACCGGTATTCTGGAAGGTCATGGGTTCGACTCCCGTTGGAGAACTCAGAAAATTTATTTTCTGAGTAATTCGACTTGAGAACGCTTCTTCATTTATTTCACTTTATCCAAGTCACAATTTCACTTATCAATTATATTATTATTATTATATTATTATTATTATTATATTATTATTATTATTATTATTATTATTATTATAAGAGTTACGCACGTCAACTCCAAGTGCTACCAGAGCAAGCCAACATCGGAAGTGTTCAAGGAGCAAGAAGAAGAGAAGAAGCGCAAGTACCAGCAGCGAGTGTTAGATGTAGAAATGGGTTCGTTTACGCCTTTAGTGTTTGGAACCAATGGCGGAATGGGAAACGAGTGTCAGCGGTTCTTAAAGCATCTCGCAGACAAGATAGCTCAGAAAGATACCGAGCCTTATCATATTGTAATCACTTGGCTCAGGACACAGATTTCGTTTGAACTCTTAAGATCGGTACATGCATGCGTTAGAGGTTCGCGAACGCCGTTTCGTAGCAAGATAGAGCAATCATTAGACTGTAAAATAAATGTAGCTAGTGCGG
Source organism: Platygyra sinensis (assembly GCA_019787425.1). Classification (NCBI taxonomy): domain Eukaryota; kingdom Metazoa; phylum Cnidaria; class Anthozoa; order Scleractinia; family Merulinidae; genus Platygyra; species Platygyra sinensis. Next base: position 10,625 of record JAHPZR010000098.1, on the reverse strand, counting down.
ATATCTGAAATACGCGTTATATATGCTTTTATACTTAGTGCTTTTAATGGACACTGGTTTAGCCGTCATTAGTATAATTCGATTGTATGTTTTTAATATCTCTGGATCATGGAATTCGTAATTTTATAGAATTTTGAACTTTTATTATCAATTATACCCTACTCTGTCCTTTTAGCCTTTTAATCTTGTACGTAATTATTGTGAAATTTCAATAAAGTTTTATTTTTTATTATTATTATTATTATTATTATTATTATTATTGTTATTGTTATTGTTATCTTTGAATTTCCTACTGGTATACTAGATTCTTCCACCCGAGGAGTTTGAACAAGTGACCAGCACCTACGTCATAGGTCGTCATAGTTTGAGTGGGTCAAAACACTGGCTGCTCTATTTTATTGCTCAGTTTTGTAACTTCTTTCTTAAAGCTATCGCCATATGAGATAATTTTAGTACCCTTTCCTGGCATAGACCTTTCCCAACCATATGTTTAAAAGTCCAGATTACATGAAGCTCTGTTTTCAAGGGGTATGGACGTATGATGTAAAGACTGGTTTCCACTAACGCATAAGCATATAACGACGGCGCATGGTAGCTGATGATAGTTGTAGCACTAGCACGCACTCGTCTGACCCCCAACTATCACTCACTGCCATTGACTATTATCCACTATCATTCCCTTTGAACTTGTTCAAATTCTGCCTGGCATTCGATAATAGTTTTTCCCGTTGCAACATAAGTATGATAGTTGATGACAGCAGGAGTGAATCAAGTATCGTGGACTATCATGCGCTGTTTGATCACGGCTTAATCATAACATACGCAGACACTAAGATGTTGATATTTAGTGCTTTTTGTTGGTTAAATCTCCAACAAAATGTATTTATCTCCACCTTTTTGTCTGCGTTATGCAGCTTCTGCTCTTGCTTCAATGAAAAGCATGAAATGAAGTTTGAAACTTAAAGACATTTGTTTGCGTGGTGAGTTGGCCGTTGGATGAGTAGGTCGTACAGTCAAGGAAGTCTTAATATACGTCGAAACTGACGGACAAACTTAGGTGAATTCCTTCAAAAATCGCTCTAAGAAGACTCGTGCGTCTGAGACGACTTTTACGTCCAAACACCTCGTCATTTATCTAATGTGAAATGGTCATTGTATAAGATATTAAATTCACTGCTCTTTTGCAGCCGCAATGGGCTCTTTGCACGATCGATGCGGTCACATGGTACAAAATTACATATACTGGTGAGCAAGTTGCGCAGCGGGACTTTCAAAACAAAGGCAGTTCCAGGTGAACTGGTACGAGTTGCATTGTTTTGTAAGTCCCGCTGCGTAACTTGCTCACCAGTATATGTAATTTTGTACCATGTGACGGAACGTACAAAGAGCTCATTTTGAAGTTAGTCTGGTGTCGCCTGGTCCTTGTATCTTGGACTGAGGATGCAGCTTTTCTAGATCATGTAAAGTTCACACAAAAGCTAAGTTACTTCTTTTCATCGATTTCGAAAAAGCATTCGATACTATTGAATGGACCTTCGTGCGGAAAGCGCTAGAGCATTTTGGCTTTGGTTTTTCTTTAATTAATTGGATTAATTTATTTTATTCTGATATCCAAAGCTGCATAATAAATAATGGATGGTCTGGGGTTTCTTTCATTTAGGTAGAGGAGTAAGGCAGGGCTGCCCGCTCTCGCCTTACCTATTTATTCTCTGTGCCGAGGTGTTGGCAACGGCTATTCGTGGAGATAACGAGATAAAAGGAATCTCCGTGGGAAACATTGAGTGTAAATTAAGTCAGTACGCGGACGACACTACGATGATATTAGATGGCTCACAATCATCGCTTGAGAGGTATTTTGCTTTGCTAGACAGTTTCGGTGAACTGTCTGGCCTGCGAGTAAACTGTGAAAAAACTGAAGCTCTCTGGATAGGATCAAAGAAAGGTTCAAATCAAATTATTTGCCCAGAAAAGAACTTGAAATGAGCAGATGGTAAAGTAAAGGCGTTAGGTGTTTGGTTTTGCACATTCAAAATGAAGGAATGAAAATAAACTATGAAGACAAGGTTCACAAAGTTGAAGGTATTCTTAACAATTGGCAAAACAAGAGATTAACGCTTCCTGGAAAGCATCCCAATTGGTCTATATCATGTCCTCATTACGTACATGTTTTAACTCTTTAAAAGAAATAAATGATTTGTTCTTCAAATTCCTCTGGGATGGAAAAAGGGACAAAATAAAACGGTCGGAAATGATTGCTGACTATGGCGATGGTGGCCAAAAAATGTTGGACATCATGGCTTTCAATAAGTCTTTAAAGATCGCGTGGGTAGTGAAGTACATTTCCGACCATTGTAAATCCAAATGGAAAGTTTTTTGGGATTTTTATCTTTCAAAATGGGGAGGAAAATTAGTTTTTCTTGGAAACTTGGGGGAAAAAGACGCCACCAAATATGATATTAAGGATGACTGCCTTCGAGAACTTATCGAGTTTTGGGTGGACTTCAATTTCAGAGACTCGTTCCTTTCCAAACACGACTTTTGTAGCAGTTTGATATCAGTGGAATAACTCTTTAGTCAGAATTGCTAATAGGCCTGTTTTCTATAAGCACTGGGCTAAAGCTGGTGCGCATAATATCAAAGACCTTGTTAACGATGACTTTATGATCATAACTTATAGAGAGTTTAGAGAGAAATATTGCTAATCTGCCTCTTTCCTTGAATTTTATGGAGTGACCTCGGCCATAAGGAGCGCTTTGAAGTCTATGAAATTGAAGACGCAAGATGAAAAAGTTCAGGAGTTTTCGGTGCAAAAACTGATTGCAGCAACCAAGCCGACTAAATTAGCTTATAAAATGGCTTATAAGGAAAAATTCTACTCGTCCGCAAAAGAGTCAAGAAAAATGGGTAAAGGACTGTGGCCTTGAAGCGGTAGAGGATTTGAACTGGAGGTCGATTTATTTACTACCAAGGTTGTGTACAATCAGCACTAAGATAAGGAACTTCCAGTTCAAATTTCTCCACAGACGTATAGCCACGAATACCTTTCTATCTAAAGTAGGAATTTCAGACACTGCTCTTTGCTATCTGTGCAAAACAGACAAGGAGACATTAATCCATCTTTTCTG
>JAHPZR010000098.1:0-2500 GCA_019787425.1 Platygyra sinensis | reverse complement strand
TGCACTTTCTGTTTCTTTTTCTTTTTCGTTTTTTTTTTTTTCATCTACACAAAGAGATAAGTGTACTATTGGACTTTTTATTTCACTAGTTTGTGTATTTTACCATGGCGAGCGTGGATGGTATGGTATGAGTTCCGAACGTTCTCGCAAGAATGGATGTCAATGAAACATTTTCTACATAATAACTCAAATTGCCCACAATTCCTTTTTTATAGATCGGGAAAAGGGTTAACTAGATTCTTTGAGACATATTAAGTTCTGTTTAAGAGATAGAATTATTTTATTCATTTTCCTAAAAACACCATTTGTTCCTTTACCCATTGGGTTCTCTATCTTCATTTCAAACCTTCTGTTCGCAATGATCAAATACGAACGACTGATTATAATTTAATTTCTTTGAAGTTCAGCAGTAGTTATAGAGGGTCATTTTAATCCGCGTTGGTGTCTAGGTAAGTCTAGGAAGGTCTAGGTAAGTCATTAATATTCAAACTGTCTACGTAAAATGCGTTCCTGCATACTAATAAAGTGCCTTCCCGCATAGTAATTCCGTATAGGTTTACTAATAAGCGTCACTCTAGTACAATACAAACAGTAAGGTTGCCTGGGCATGCCCGTTAATAATGAACCCTGATTGGAAAAAATCTCTTATGTGTTAAAATAAAAGCGGGCAGATTTCGAAAGCGTTATCTTTCTCGCAATCGCTTTGTTAGGAAATAATTCGTTCGAGCTCGTTGTTTAGAAAATTCTGTTCCCTGTTTATCAGCATGGCTTTCGTTACCGATGTTCGCGAATTTCAAGCTCTTTTGGACGCTTGTTTACCTGTCCGTGATCGGGAAACGTTGACAAGCGCAAATTTTTGAAAGCGTAATAAGGTTCTCGAGCTTTCTTTGAAAACTTTCTCCGATTTTCGAAACGTTAATTTGCCCGGACTCTTTTAACCCCGATTGGTTTAGGTAGAATCTATCATGCTTTTATTCTCAGCTTTGCTGACGAGAGAGAATTAAACTCTTAGCTAACTGCTCGAGTTTTCCGCTCCGTTAGTCACGCACTGAACTCCACTTTTAACCCTAGATTTGCATACTGACAAACTCGAACGGAGAAACCCATGGGACAGCTCTATCATTGAAATTACAACAATAGCACTTCGGAGCGCTTAATTTAAACACGCGACAATAAATATTTTTGAACAGCACGTTTTCTTAAGAGACTTTATTGCTTGTTAATAGCGATATGATTCAAATACACAGAGATTTGAAATGAATAAAAAATACATTTATTGACAACGAAAGCTCCAACAACTACAAAGTGTTTAACACAAAGTAAATCAGGAAATTAGGATGCAATGAACAATAAGACTGAAGTCCCCTTAACAAAGAAATAAACTGCAATAGAACAACACACTAGATATCGGTTTGAAATACATTTTTATTGAGAACAAAACACAGTAGTTCTAGTCTTCATCTTGTGGAATGGGTTGCTTCACAAACAATCGATTAAGCAAGAATTTCCGCTTATCAATGGCTAGTTCTGTCGATTCTAACCAATCAAATCCATCTGTATCTTTCAGATCTTTTTGGGTTTCCATCACTTTTTGGAAGGTGTAATCTTTCTTCATCGCTCGCATCCACTGCAAATACTCTAAAAATACTTTTCTCAGTTCTTTTCTGTAGAGAGGAAGGAGAGCGTTCTGCGCTTTAAGATGAGCTACATTTTCCGAATCTCCGTTCCTTTCGTACTCGTCGACCAAAGCATTGAACTGAACCTCGTGGCGTTCCTGCGCTTCATCTAATATGCGCGACCAAGGGTTTAAGCGCTCTGTCACTTCTTGGGAAGAATCCGTTTCTTGGCTAGATTGGGAAGAATCCGTTTCTTGGCTAGATTGAGAGTCTTCACTGTCTTCGTAATATCCATTACCTCGTTGAAGAAGGCAGTATTTATAACCGTCGCTCCAAGACATTTTTTGGGTTTGAACAGCACGAACTTTGACAGCAAACTGAACAGCAAGTGGAACGCCGCCTTTAAAACAAGCAGTGAAAATGTGAAGCTTATGGGACGCGGTTTAGTGTGACAAGCTACTGTTACTACAGGCGGGGTTACTAAGCTCTCTTCTCTGTGTTCGGCCCTTCATCGTCTCCATACAAAGTGAGCCACTCAGGAACTGAATCTGCTGTTGTTTTATAATGTTTGATGTTATTGGCTGCTTTTCTAACGCCCCTTGGTAGAGATTTCAGTGATTTCTTTACTCCTCTTGGTTGAGATTTCAGGGATTTCTTTACTCCTCTTGGTGTTGATAAGTGATGGACTATTGTATCCTTTTCCTCTTCCTGCACTGATAGAAGTGTTTCACTTGTTGAAGGTCTTACTCCCTGGCGCCTCTCTGCTGGATAGATCATCACTCTAATCTTAGGTTGTAGTTTCGCTTCTTGTAACCACTTCCTTCGATTGATATAATCTAATCCATGTACATCTGTGAGATGATTAGACAATCTAACGAGATATT
>JAHPZR010000097.1:0-12770 GCA_019787425.1 Platygyra sinensis | reverse complement strand
GGACGTTCGCGCTAATTGTTTCTGCGCATCCTTACTGCGCACGCAAATTCACATGCCACGCCATGCATGAGCGCGCGCACGAAGTCATAAAATAAACAAATGTATAGGACAGATGGCCATTGCTAGAACTTTACCTGGATTTAACGATCTTGGACGTTCGGTGTCCCCAATTTTTCTTTGGATAGATCATTTCCTCTACCGATTTTCTACGTTTAGGGAAAAAATGGAGAAAATCTATCGACTAGAAAATTGAATTTTTTGCAAAATGCACCATCGAATACCGTTCTTAATACCTCTTTGTGCATCTGTGCGGCTGTTTCAAATGCCTCTTAAAGGGTTAAATTTTGTGAAAACAATAGTAACATTTGAAATTATTTAGGAAACAGACCCACTACTACAAAATATGACTAAGATCGTTTGCCTCCGTTGACTCACCTTCGATATTTTTAACTGTAAATCCCTGTAGACCGTGCTCAATTATATGGGACAATTCTTCGAAATCAGAGTATTTTTCCACAAGCTTTATCTCTGAAACGAAGACGGTGACCCCCAAATTTTTTTGCATTTCTGGCACATGTAACTCATTAGCTGCCTGAAGTAAAAATTTAAAAACATTCTATCGACAGGAAAATTTTCGCGCGAACGTCCTTAAGTCTCCGTTGGAAGAGTATGACCCCACGAACTTGTTTCATTCAACTTGTTTAAGGACGTTCGCGCGAAAATTTTCCAGTCGATAGAATTTTTTAAATTTTTACTGCAGGCAGATAATGAGTTACTTGTGCCAGAAATGCAAAAAAAAAATTGGGGGTCACCGTCTTCGTTTCAGAGATAAAGCGTGTGGAAAACTACCCTAATTTCGAAAAGCTAGTGTCTAGATACCCGGCAGCCGGGAAGTGTTTTCAAAATACTCCATACCCGGCAGTCTGAAATTATTCAAGAATTTCCACGGAAAGACTCATCCAATCCTTCTTTAAACTGTAGATCTTTGTTTAGAAATGTCAAGCGATTTCAATTATAATTTTGGCTTTGTAGTTGAGGAAATTTTCGAGCTTGGGCATACTATAAAATCTCGATGTTTCGACACTTAGAAAAATTTCGTACTCTGACCCCAGTGTCAACTCTCAGAGAATAATTTCTACAGAAATTGAAGTGTGAACCCTTTGAGAGTATTCGATATTTGTTTAGAAATGCGAAGCGATTCTAAATAGTGTTTTGCTTTTGTTGTGGACGATTTCTCTTGGCTTCGGCATACTATAAGAACCTCGACTCACGGGCACGGTTCTTCAAAAACCTAGATACCCGGCAGTCAAAAATTCATGAATAATCAATAAATTCAATATCCAGTAAAATGATCAGTGAAAAATCCCGAGAGTACTTCAGCATTTCGAGCTTTGGTGGAAAGCACGAAGCGAGTTTTACAGCAGAGAAAATGGAAATTTTGGTGGATCAACGAGAGGAATTTCCGACTGCCGGGTATGTAGTATTTGAAAAATTGTGCCCGTGAGTCACACAAAGTTTGTACAATTTGTGCAAAACCAAAACATTATAAAACTCACTTCGTGCTTTCCACCAAAGCTCGAAATGCTGAAGTACTCTCGGGAGTTTTCACTGATCATTTTACTGGATATTGAATTTATTGATTATCATGAATTTTTGACTGCCGGGTATCTAGGTTTTTGAAGAACCGTGCCCGTGAGTCGAGGTTCTTATAGTATGCCGAAGCCAAGAGAAATCGTCCACAACAAAAGCAAAACACTATTTAGAATCGCTTCGCATTTCTAAACAAATATCGAATACTCTCACAGGGTTCACACTTCAATTTCTGTAGAAATTATTCTCTGAGAGTTGACACTGGGGTCAGATCAGAGTACGAAATTTTTCTAAGTGTCGAAACATCGAGATTTTATAGTATGCCCAAGCTCGAAAATTTCCTCAACTACAAAGCCAAAATTATAATTGAAATCGCTTGACATTTCTAAACAAAGATCTACAGTTTAAAGAAGGATTGGATGAGTCTTTCCGTGGAAATTCTTGAATAATTTCAGACTGCCGGGTATGGAGTATTTTGAAAACACTTCCCGGCTGCCGGGTATCTAGACACTAGCTTTCGAAAAATTGTCCCATGTAATTGAGCACGGTCTACAGGGATTTACAGTTAAAAAAAATCGAAGGTGAGTCAACGGAGACAAACGATCTTAGTCATATTTTGTAGAAGTGGGTCTGTTGCCTAAATAATTTCAAATGTTACTAACGTTTTCACAAAATTTAACCCTTTAAGAGGCATTTGAAACCGCCGCACAGATACACAAAGAGCTATTAAGAACGGAATTCGATGGTGCATTTTGCAAAAAATTCAATTTTCTAGTCGATAGATTTTCTTCATTTTTTCCCTAATAGTAGAAAATCAGTAGAGGAAATGATCCATCGAAAGAAAAATTGGGGTCACCGAACGTCCAAGATCGTTAAATCCAGGCAAAGCTCTAGCAATGGCCATCTGCCTTATCATTTGTTTATTTTATGACTTAGCGCGCGCGCTCATGCATGACGTGGCATGTGAATTTGCGTGCGCAGTAAGGATGCGCAGAAACAATTAGCGCGAACGTCCTTAAACAACCTATACGCACTTACCTTTGTTCATCCATTAAAATGGCTAAGGGCATTCCAATTATTAAGGTATTACTCATCTTGCGAAGCCTCAAGTTTTCCTTTAACATCTTTACTGGTCTTGTAGTTATCGTATACGCTTTTAACAAGTGGCGGCGAAGGAAGAGTAGCACACTCACCGAAATACTGGTATTCGTTTGAAATGATCTTGAGATTCTTAAAGTGGTCAGGTATTGAAGGCCTTTTATCACACATTTTCTCTGGATGGAACTGCTCAGTGTTCCCGGGCAAGGAAGTTGACACTGATGTTGTGTGGTCGAGATCTTTTTGGATCGCTAACTGGTATTTTTGATCATCACAAACGGGCACTGTAAAATCAGAGACATATTTTCCCTGCTGCTCATTTCTGATTGGTGCTGCTGTCTCTTCTGGTGACTGCTGACAAGTACTTTTGAATGTGAAGAGCCCTTTGTCCTTCAGGAGGCTTCTGACCTCGGATGTTGTACCGCTCACTGGCAAGTCATCTGGTAAGATTGCTTCAAATTATATCAAAACATTGTGCTAAATACGAGTGAATATATGAGAGATCGTATATTTGAACTGCGGAGAAATACGTGAAGCATGATTGACTAAGGCCTGAAAAAAATTCAGGCTTGAACGAGATTCGAATCCATGACCTCTGTGATACCTGTGCATTGTTCTAACAACTGAGCTATCAGGTTAACTGGGAACAAGTCACCTTGTGAGTAGTACTGCACCGGTATCTCTGAAGTCATAGGTTCGAATCATTCTATTTTTTCACAACTGCTTACATTGCTTAAGTTGCGTGAGTAACTGCGATGATCAATCATGTTTCATATCTCTCTCCGCAGTTCAAATATATGATCTTTCATATATTCACTTGTTTTTTTTTCACCCGAGTCTACGAGCATATTACAATTAACTTCAAAATTGCTCAGTTGTGTGTATAACTGTGCCAATGAATCACATTGTGCTAAGATAATTAGCCACGATTTCGCCTCTAGAGGGGAAATCCCGCAGACAATTAATAACTAAGGCCCGGGTTAAAAGTTGAGCTTCACATGAGACGAACTAAAACATTACAAGTTCAACGTTCGACTCAGCTGAGTTCATCCGATTGAATTTGGATCGACCAAAACGTCTATCCGTCTGAAGCAGTGACGTAATACATTGTATAAGCTTCAATGCAAATGAGAACAGTTAAAAATGGATACTGTGGCGCAAAATCAGCTAAAATTACTGGAAACTACAAGCTTAATATAATTACTAGGGTATCTAAAAGATAGTAATGCTGCGGCACGTTCTGTTGATAGTGACATATATTACGTAGTCATTAATCTATCTGCGCGGTCCAGGTCTTACACTATGACGTGTTTAAGTCGTTCATGGAAAGTGGCATGAAGTTCAATCGATATAAGCACGCTTGCTGTAGAATGTAGTGAGATTTTGTTATTAGATGCTGTAAGTTTTATTTCCTGTACATCACGATAAAATAGAAATTCTCCTTTAGTGCGTGATTGGCACTTTTCTTTCAATTTATTGATATTAATTTGCTCAGGAAGATACCAGGTATTTTTAAGTGTCATGAAGGACTTAACAGCCCCGTCGATCATTGTTTCGTCGGGCCATTAGCCTTTTATAGCCTCAGTTAATTAAACGTACGTATGTTTAAACTAAAACTGCAGGACATTGTTCAGTATGTTCTGGAAAAGCTTACATAAGTTCTGATTATCATGCAAACAACGAACGTAATTGAACTGCACTAACTCTTCGAATTAACTCATCCGTTAAGAAGCTCCACTATTCAGCAAATGTCCCAAGATATCTTTAAAGTGCCACTGAAACGAAATTTTCGTATGTGAGATTTTTGCGTAGTAATAAAGTTTCAACCTTACTTGGAAACACTGCAGACTTTTTTTTCGCATACGGTAAGCGAAAACTGCTTTTTCAGCCGTTCGAAGTTGGCTGGTTAAGCCCAAAATTGGCGGCCATCTTGGCGCGGCCAAAACAGCCTAGTGACGTCACTGGTTGTATTAGTCTCGTGCCGCGCTGAAAATTTAGAGTGATTATGGGAGAAGAGAATACTGTTCGAAGCCCCCCAAAAAACATCTTAAGGACATCTCAGAGCTTTAAATTAGATACTAACAGTAGTCTTAGCCATGAAGAGGTGGAGAGGCGATCCTGGGGCTTTTCAGTCTATTTTATAATTGAATAGTTCCAAGGTAATTTATGAAAGCAAGCGAGTGCGAGTTCTGAAATCGCAAAATGCTCGGGACACTTAATCAAATGGCCAGCACTCAATTAAACAATGTCTACACTCATAAAGTAAAAAAGACCTGAAAACAAGAGAAAGCAGCTTTTGAAAATATTATCCGGAGTGCTGGTGCACGAATAGCAGCAACAACGCTTCAAGTTTTCGAGTCGCTTTGCTTCGAGGAAACCAGACGCTTTGCGAGTTTCACCGCGGACGAGATTGTGTTATGGTGACCTTTATCCAGTTGTATCTGCTACATCCTACAAGTTATCACAATATCAACAATTAAAGAAACGCTCTACTTTCATATGGAGGGAGCGAATTTAAAACTGTAAAGGTAAACTAAGCTGCCATGACCCAACACGTATGTTTTCAGGAAACGAAAGAAAGCGTGACAATGTCGGCGGCGAAAAGTCATATATGCAAATTGGTTCGAATTCTGTTTTTAAAATAAACCTTCGAAAGGAGTGTAAGCTTGTTACGTTTTAACGAATTGCTTTGAACTTGGGTACTATTAAATGAAGATCATAGACATAAGTACGCGCTAAAGAACTCAAAGTAATCCATCGGCTGTGATAAATATTGCAATTGGGAGATACGTGTAAATTCCCGCTTTGTTTATATTACACTGACTGACACGTATGCGGCGATAAAGCGAACCCTGCTGTTGATCACAATTTTCAAAGATATTCTCTGTCTACCATAACAACTCTCACGTATTAGTAACATAAAAAGATGCCCTCTGTATCCAAAGAAGTACTCCACTCAAAGACTGTGGACCATTAATAACTTCGTAATTGTGCGGATGGCCGAGGCGCTTACTTCTTTTAATGCAGTAAAGTTGCCGAGGATCAGGGCGAGGATACATTCGAACCTTGTTAATAGACCTTTGATAAACGTAAGAATCCAAATTACAGAACCAGGCTGAAAACAGACGACGACATATCGTGTTTAGGCTTCAGGATGTGATATAATAGTTGCCATACTCGTCTTCGAAGTCTCCAATCGAGTACTCAAGATGTTCGAAAAATATAGTAAGCTGTTCTAATCTGTAGCATTCATTTGGCGAAGCTACACTCTTTTGCGCCCTCCAACGTTTATGATGTGAATTAACTGTCAATGTTGGACAGAAATTACAAGGTAGAAAACTAGTAGATATCGACAATATGATGAAATCTTGAATAAATGAAGTGAAAACAAGAGAGAATCTTTAGCGCTTCCATCGTGAATACAACCAGTGACGTCACAAGATCCCTAAACTCGGTTCCAGAGCCCGGACACAGTTTTGCTCCAAAAAGACGATTTCGGCAGCTAAAAGAAGCGCTTTCCGTTAGGATTTGAAAGAAATAAAGTTCACCACCATTTTAAGCACGTTTGAAACTACAAAGTGGGCTAATAAAAGAGAGTACGAAAATTTCGTTTCAGTGGCACTTTAACAGATTAGCATAACGTGCTAGTGGTCGGACGTGTTTTTCGTTGCTCCTCGAAATGTCGGAGTAACAAGTGACCACCGTCCCGAAGCGAACCATTGAAATGCCTGAGGATAGCGAAAAATCTAACGAGCCCAAAAGAGAAAGACGTAGGAAACGCCAAAGAGGAAGCAGCTCTAAAACGGACGAAGAAACTAACGATTCTGACATGATTTGTGGCCAACATGGCGACCAAGCTGACCAAGTCGACGAGCAGACAAGCGCTGTTCGCTTTGAAGAAATTAATCAGAAGCTTGACAAACTTTTGGCTCTTTGTCCTCTAATTGAAGACCTTAAGACCCAGTTAGCGCTGTTAAAGGAAGAAAATACAGAGCTGAAGAAATCATTACAATGGGCGACAGATGAAGTAAACGATTTGCGAAACAACCAGAGTGAAATGAGAGCCGAACTGAACAACTCCAGAGACATGCTGCAATGTGTCCAGCAGGATCTCCAGATGCAGACCATACGCGACATTAAAATCGAAGCCCAGTCAAGGCGGAGTAACATCAAGTTCTTCGGAGTGCGGGAAGCAGAAGCTGAAAGTAATCCGTACGAAACAGAGGGGATCGTAAAACTTCTTCTTGTTAATGAGCTCAAAATGCCAGAAGAATACGTGGCGAATTTAAAATTCGAAAGAGTACACCGAATGCCAACTAAACGCTCAGCAAAGACACCAACAAATAGACCAAGACCTATTATAGCCAAGCTGACTTTTTACAAGGATAAGGGCCGTATATTTAAGCACGTGAAGAATATCGACCCTGCGTTAAAGATCGGCGTCGCAGACGACTATCCCAAGGAGATAGACGAAATGAGGAAGGCGCTACTACCAGTGCTAAGGAAGGCTAAGAGGGAAAAGGCTTCAGCCTCGTTCAACGTGGACAGACTTGTAATTAATGGTCAAATTTACCGTGGACCCGAAACTGAAAATCTCCCTTTCTATGCAAAAGTTTTGTCGTCGTAAAACCGCTATCTGCTCTTATTTAAATTACAAGACTGTGATAGCTTCGGGAACCCATCATGCACGGTAAGCCGTCACATTTTCAAGGGAGTTGTTTACATTTAAGTTATATGCATACTTGAGACTCCCTTGCCTCCTTTACTAACTGTTAGTAAAGTAGTCAAAGGTGCCAGTTTCTAGCTTTACCGACGATAATTGCTTTGCTCTAGAATTTCCTTACTTCGCGCGGCTTTAGCTGCACAATTTCGATAAACTCATGCTGGCACTTTCTCATTTATTTGTACTTAGGTTGGTTTCATTTTTAAGTTTTGATTTTCGTTTACATACCAGGAATGAGTACCTAATTAGGTCTAATAACTACCTTCTTACAGCCAACTACGAAATATTTTATAACAATTTATATACTCAAATTATAACGCTATTTACACAGATGGCTTTGTCATTACCGCGAAAATTCTCCAATTTTAATAACTCGATCAAACCAATTTATTAAGTTTCGAATATGACAACCCCGTTTAAAGCATCATTTTGCTCGCTTAATGCCAGAGGTTTAAACCAAGCTCGAAAGAGACGACAGTTGTTTAGGTGGCTTCATAATTATAAATTTGACGTAATATTCCTGCAAGAAACTTACTCAACACAAAATGTTGAAGCGATATGGAAATCTGAATGGGGAGGGAACATTATTTACAGTCACGGAACAAATCATTCAAAAGGTGTTGCAATTCTCTTCAATCCCAAACTGGACGTATGCATAGGAAGCTCCGAAGCTGACAAGAACGGTAGATATTTACTACTAGAGGCTTCCATTTTTGAATCTACATTTTTGTTTTGTAACATCTACAGCCCACATGACAACAACAGTCAAAATACATTCTTCACAAAGCTCAGTGACAGTCTCAGGAGGCACGCTGATATGCAAATTGTTATGGGAGGTGATTTTAATTGCGCTCTAGCACCTTTGGATAAAACTGGCGGAACTTCAACTGAGAGAAAAAAGATAGTAATTAATAAAATAAAAAATTTGTGCACAAATTACGACCTCCAAGATGTGTGGAGATCACAACATCCCAGGACATCACAATACACATGGCGCAATAACTCGTTGAAAGTACAGTGCAGACTAGATTATTGGCTGGTTTCAAAAGAATTGTCAGCGCTGGTGACAGATTCCGGAATCGTGACCTCAACAATATCAGATCATTCTGCAATAACTTTTCACTTGCAATCAAAAGAGTATGTTCAACGAGGTCCTGGTTTTTGGAAGATAAATAATTCTCTTTTAAGTGACGAAAGATTCGCACAAGATCTTTCGAGTAAGATACCCGAGTTTAAAACAAAACATGATTATTTGGATGACAAAGGCCTCTACTGGGATATGATTAAAATGGAGGTGAGAGGTTTCTGTGTTCAGTATACAAAACGGAAAAACAGGGAACGCCGAAATACCGAAAAGCACCTCCAACAACAAATTGATCATTTGATGAACCAGCTAAAGACTGACAGAAACTTTACCGTCTCAGAGCGGATTATAATACGATTGCTGAATATAGAACAAAAGGAGCTATAATAAGAAGCAGGATACGTTGGCATGAAAATGGCGAAAAAAACACTAAATATTTTCTGAATATGGAAAAAAGACAACATTGTAAATCACACATTTCAAAGCTTAAAACAAACGACGATATAGAGACCAACGACCCTAAGACAATTCTAGAACAAGGAAAAATGTTCTATAAAAACCTATATACTGCGGCACACTGCAGAGACTCGAATTATACACTATTCTTTGAGAACTCAAATATTGCTAAACTCGAAGCAACTCAACAAGAAGAACTTGAACGTCCGCTTCTCAAACTCATTAATAATTCATCACGTTAAAACAAAGAAAATCACAACCGTGAAGGAGGTTTGGATACCCGGTCTTAATTAGCATAGATTTTGACGATTTTTCTTCTCTGTTTACTCCTTAGTTTTTGTTTCGATTGAGAAGATATATCAAACACTCGAGACAGTGTTTCATCGGCTATCCAAACACCTCGAATTTCGTCAAAAATACTCCGCTGCGCGTCGTATTTTCAACTCTCCTCTCGGTGTTTGGATATCCCGATGAAACACTGTCTCTCGTGTTTGATATATTACTTCTCAACGAAGAGTGCTTTCTCATATTAAAACAGTGTTCCAAAAATAAAACCCCAGGAACAGATGGACTTTCTGTAGAATTTTATTTGCGGTTCTGGTCTTTGCTAGGAGAAGAAATGGTACAAAGTCTTAACTACGCATATGAGCACGGACAACTGAACATAACGCAAAAACAGGGCATTATCAAAGTCATACCAAAAAAAAAGGAAAGATAAGTCTTTCCTTGAAAACTGGAGACCCTTAAGCTTACTCAATGTTGATTACAAAATCGCTACGAAAGCTATAGCACACAGAATTTCAAAGGTTCTTCCAACCATTGTCAAGGAAGACCAAACCGGATATGTCCAAGGCCGGTACATCGGTCAAAATATTAGGCTAATCACGGACATCATGAAGGTAACAGAACTAGAAAGTATACCTGGGTTGGCCATTTTTATTGATTTTAAAAAAGGCATTCGATACGGTAGACTGGAACTTCTTCTTCAGGACGTTGCAAGCTTTTAATTTTGGCCCGTGCATTCAAAAGTGGAACAGAACTTTTTATACCAATTGCTCCAGTTGTTTCATTAAAAATGGATTCGCATCTGAGTTTTTAAAATTAGAAAGAGTGTCCGTCAGGGTTGCCCGCTCTCAGGTTCTCTCTTTGTTCTATGTGCGGAAATTTTAGCTAATGCCATTAGAAATGACAACACAATTAAAGGAATAAAAATTCATGACAAAGAATTTAAATTATCCCAGTATGCTGATGATACAACAGCCTTTGTTTCGGACACGAAATCTGCAATAAATTTATTCAAACTTTTGTCAAGTTTTCAAGAATGTTCCGGCCTAGAAATAAATAAAAGCAAAACTGAAGGAATGTGGTTAGGCGCAAGCCGCAAAAACACCGCAAAACCCTTGGGAATTGCTTGGCCAGATAACTCTATACTCGCGCTGGGAATTCATTTCTCGTACAATGACGAGATTGTTTAAAATAAGAATTTTGAACAGAAACTAATCAAAATGAAAAGCATCCTCAATTTATGGTATCCTAGAAATCTTACACTGTATGGCCGCATAACGATCCTAAAATCCTTGGCGATTTCCAAACTCGTTTATAACACATCTGTCCTAACCTTTCCAACAAAATTCATCGCCATGGTAAATCAAGCAATTACACAGTTTGTATGGAATAAGAAAGCTAAAATTAAATACAGAACAATGATAGGGCCGAAAGAGCAGGGAGGGCTAGACATGCCAGATTTTCAAATAATCAATGAAGCACTTAAAGTTGTTTGGCTAAGAAGATTAAGCGACAGCAATGGAACTGCAAGTTGGAGTCATATCCCTCTTTCCTATCTACAACCAGTTGGTGGTCTGTTTCTTTTGCAATGTAATTTTGATTTAAAGTTACTTAAAGTTCATATACCGATTGATTTTTACAAAGAAGCCCTGTGCGCCTGGCAAAAAATTAATTGTAGTACTCCCAACACTAAAAAGCAAGTATTAAATGAAATTGTTTGGAACAAACAAAATAGATGGATATTCCGTTTATTACAAAAAAATGGCACGACGCCGGATTAACTAAAATTGAAGACTTCTTTCAAGGGAACAGATTCCTAGCTTTTGACGAATTCTGCAGTAAGTTTAAAATTAAAACAAACTTCTTAAACTACTATGGTTTATGCCACGCGATCCCCCAAAAATGGATCAATATTCTTAAAGGAAATTTTACTGAACCTTTAGAAAAACGTTCCGAGAAGGAAAGGATATCTTTGGATAAACTCTCTTGCAAATCTGCCACTAAATTCTTTGTTAAGAGTAAATTCGTTACGCCTACAGCTGAACGAAGAATGACAGAAGCCGGTCTAAAAGAGCACACAATACGACTTATTTATAGCCTTCCGTTTAATGTTACTAAAGACACCAGACTCGCCATTTTCCAATATAAAATAATTCACCATATTTTACCCACAAATTCGACACTTTTTAGAGATTCAATCAAGGAACATGATAAATGTCATCTATGTGAAGAAAGACAAACATTAATCCATCTTTTTGTTACCTGTTCTAAAGCTCGGTTATTTTGGTCTCTCTTTTCTAATTGGTGGAACTCCAAAAACGGAGATACGATCACTATCGATAAAAATGAAATAATATATGGCGTGACAGACAACTTTAATTCGCTGACTATCTTGGCTTAAACCTCTGCATAATTATAGCCAAATATTATTTATACACTGCTTCAAGAAAAGAAGAAGAGTTTTATTTCGATGCCTTCTTAGCGTTTTTGACAAATAAAATTAAAATTGAGAAACATAAATCTAAGTCACAAATTAATATGTGAGAAAGCCACCTTTTTTATAGCTGATGCCCTAAATTAAGCAATGTAAGATATTAATAAACTGTTTAAAAATGGTTGTAATGTAACTATGTCAGTATCGTTAATTTGTAAGCTACGTTTATATTGTAAGTAGAGTAGGTAACTTTGTGTAAGTAATGTAATGTTTTTGCATTAAAAATTAATAAATAAATTAAAAAAAAAAAATGTCCCAATTATTCGAGTCCTGTTAATGGAAATTTTTAACTATGTAGCAGCTGTTTACAAATAAAGACAGAGAAGCGAAAAAATGACCGGGAATAAAGCGAAACGATCTCGTCTGTTCTGTTCGCTCTTAGACATGTTTATTTTTTCTTTCTCTTGTCACGATAAGAAAGCAAAAAACGTAACGACCGTGCAATCTGTTAATAAAACATTGCAAGCAACAATTTTATGATAACGAGCATTCATGAGCGCATTTAGTCCAGTCCCTGAACCCTCCTTTCTTCCCGCCCCATATAGGGGCTGAACCCGGGCGGGCGAAAGAAGAGTCCAGGATAACTTACATGCGCATGCTCAGAACGCCGCCATTTTTCCCCCCAAATCGGGGGAAAAACCATATTTGGAAGTACTTTCCAGATTTGGCTTGTGGCGCGATTTTCTGAATGATAATATACAAGCAACAATTTCTGCATTCAGATTGATTAAAAAAATGTCAATTAATCCCAAATCAGTGGAATTTCACAAGTGCCACGCTAAACCAAATTCGATTTGTGTTTTTATCACAATATCAAAGATAACGAAAGAAATATTTGCCAAGATTTGCAGGAGGGGCTGGAAGCCCTTCCCATGATACAGCGCGTCAAAGTTCGGGCGATCTTTCACAGGTGTAAACAGAACCTTGTCATTATATCAAGGTCATTCGCAGGTTTTCACATGGTTGCTACTTCGATTTGGTTCGTTGTTGTGACCTCAAGGCTGGTCGTATCTTCTGTTCATACTGTAAGGAAAATGTAA
>JAHPZR010000096.1:15000-17059 GCA_019787425.1 Platygyra sinensis | reverse complement strand
TTAGTTAAAATACAACTTCCTCCACAGAAGACTGTGCACGGCCCAATGTGTAACACAACACCGCGCACTTAACTAAGTCACGTCTCACTCGATACGCGTACATAAATCATTAATATTTGATCAATTCCTCGAATCGTGAGTATGGGATGCCTCTGACGGCGGTAACTTTGTCACGTTTCACAAGCTGAACGTTCGCATTGACAACGAAAGCTTGAGCTGCCTATGTGGCAATGCGATAGGATCGTGTAAATTTGTTTACTTTTAGCGCCTCCATCTCCCTGAAGTCGCTTGACACTAAGCTTCGTTTAAAGAGGGGGGGTGAATAGATCTATGGATCGGCGGATTTGGTAAATATTTTGGCCCGGATTCTGGATTCAGAGTGAAATTATAACGCATCTGCGGATCCTATGACTAGAACGGGGAGCTGTTTTATTCAGTTTTTGGGCCCGGATTTTGGATTTTGGTTGTTGGGAAGTTCGGATCGGGTATCTCAACCTTTTTCCGGAAATCTCACTTTCTCTCTTTTATGTGCCGGATGCCCGGCACGCAGTGGAAAAAATGACTTTGGTTTCATAAATATTTCGTTGATAGTTATCTCAACGCTAAAACACAATATCACGCAAGTCAACTCCAACAACTAAAGTCCGCCGCTTAGTATCTCACGTATCATCTAAAGCGACAAACAGTTTGCAGATTCGGATTTAGGTAATTTTTTGAGCGGATCGATGGATTCAGCCATTAATTTTAGCGGATCGGCGGATTAACATACCCATATCCACCCCCCTCTTTAAAAAATACAACGCGCGGAAAAACATTTACGCTTCACGGTTCAACGCAAATGGTAGTATTTGACATGTGTCAAGTCGAATTAGCCAATCAGCAATTTACGTTCAGAATCTGAACGTAAATACTCAAATCGCACAAGGACCATTGCAGGCTCTCCCTCTCTCGCCCGCCCGCGCGTAGTTCGAAAGCAAATCTCGGAATAACCCATACGGAGAGCCTGTTTGCAGGCTAAATTTACCGCGGTATAGTCTATAACTCCTTAATTCAACCTCACTTTGATTACTGTAGCCTCGTTTGGGACGGCTTAGGTGATCAACTGAGTGACAAATTAAAAAAAGTTACAGAACCGTGCAGCTAAAGTAATTTTAAAGGCCAACTATGGGATTAGCTCGAGCCTGCTTCTTGCCTTACTCAATTGAAACAAACTAGTTATAAGGAGAAAGAAGCATAAAGCATTAATGATGTTTAATTTAAATCTATAAATGAACAAGCTCCGGTGTACTTGCAGAAACTCTTTCACGAACGTAGCCCCGACTATGATTTGCGTAATTCCTCTGATAAATTGCACAGGTCGCGTATTGACTACTTAAAACGAAGTTTCAGCTACGGCAGTGCTTTGTTGTGGAATTATTTACCCTAAAATGTGAGAGAAATTAAATCAGTCAGGAAATTAGTATAGGAAATCGGTCTGTTCGAGAAACAATTAGGGATTAATTGTACGCGTGAACAGATCGGACTTTTTAGTAATTTCCACGAGTGGCTGCCGCAGCCACGAGTGGAAATTAGAAAAAGTCCGATCTGTTCACAAGTACAATTAATTCCTAATTGTTTCCAGAAAAAAGACCGATTTCCTTTTAATAATACGGCAACCGTAAATACAATCTTCTGGCTGACGTCGTTTTACTATAGGGGGTTGCTAGTATGAAGCAACGGTGGATAAAATATGTTAGTTTTGTCACTTTAATTTTCTCAACAATTTCGCCAAAGTTCTCCATACGATAATATTATTTTTCTTTCGAAACGAGCCACGTAGACGAGCAATTTCCAAGTAGGTAACATTAAGTTTAATTTCATTGGCTTTGAAGCTGTCAAAATTCTGAACGCATGAGCGACATTTTGATGAATAATCAACATTTATTGTATATATAGCGGGAATTTTAGGCAATAAACCTTGCAAATAGAATTCTATATGTGCTATATTTCACCGGTGAAAAAAGCGATACGTCCAATCAGGTTTGCGTATAGCGTTCTTCACATGTGAAAAATATAACCA
>JAHPZR010000096.1:0-5000 GCA_019787425.1 Platygyra sinensis | reverse complement strand
CAACAAATCTTGTTTCTTGATAAGCAAAAGTTTTTCGTTTTATACTTTACGCATCTCGATGTAGTAGGTTTCAGTAAGAAGAGGGCAGAGAAGAGTGGGCATAGGAAAGCCAGAAGGCGACGGAGAAAAATTATGAGGATTATTATTGGAAAGAATTTTCGAAGATCCGACAAAACTGAAAAAGCTCCGAGTGCCAGAACTAAACAAATACCTCAAACACCATAGACTAGACAAGCATGAAGAGCACCAAAAATGACAAGGTTAAGGTAATTACCAGACACTGGCTTCTCCAAATGAATCCCGAAGGAACTGATCTGCTACAAACAGGATTGAAAGAAACAGATGAAGCTGAAAATGAACCTTTGCTAGACAGTGATAAGGACGATAGCGATGAAGACGACAACGGTGGAAGCGAAAGCAGCAGTGATGAGGAGAAAGAAAATGATTGCATTGACTCTGGTGGCAGAGACGAATCGAGTGATGTCATTCTTGCCTTCATCGATGACGAAGAAGAAGTTGAGAGGCCAGCCACAACATGTTTGGGAAGAGCTATAACCAGAAGATCAGAAATTGATTTTTCTTTCTCTTATTTTTTCAACGAATTCAGAGCGAGCTGGCACATTTCCTTTTTTGCTGACTTTATAGTATACAGTAGAAAGTGACAGATGCAACTGTAGTATGAATGGTAATAACTTCATAATGCCAAAAACATACTGTGCTACTGTACAGTATGTATAGCTAGTTTAATTTTTCTTTCTTTTAATTTGTGTTATTTTTTTAACCAAAGAGCACTCTGTAGTATAGGGATTGTAAATTTCGTCTTCATAGTGAACACAATAACGTCAAGCAGGGGGAAAATAGAGAATATTAAAAAGGTAAAATCTTGAGGGAGGGTTAAATATATTTTGTGGGGGGGGGGGGGGGGTCATCCAAAAAAATGACGGATATAAGGGGGGCCATGTGAAAAAATTGGTAAGCTGAGGGGGGGTCATGCGATTGTTAAATGGTGTTTCCCAAATTCCACCAGCCCCCCTCCCCCATAAAAAATGAACGGTCCCTAATGGTTTTATTAACTGGGTTGATAATGTGAATTGGCCACCGTAAAGAGATTCGGAAGCTGACGTTTCGAGCGTTAGCCCTTTGTTGGTTGGATTCGCTCCGACGAAGGGCTAACGCTCGAAACGTCAGCTTCCGAATCTCTTTACGGTGGCCAATTCACATTATCAACCCAGTTCCAGTTGATAAAACCAATTTATCTTGTAACACTCCCACAGAAGCAGCATCACAGTTTCTTTAGAAACTTACCCCCTTTAGAGAGATCTATCTGTTTACAACAAATTACAATCCATCTGCGGAAATCCGTTTGCGTTTGGAAACTTATAATTATTGACAAGGAGACACTATAATCTTTATAAAGCCTTTATTTTGCCGGTCTGGTTGCTATGACGTGACGTCATTTATCTGTTAGGTTGCTGTCATCGCAAGAATTTTGTGGTTCATGTTGTGGTTTGCGATTATTTCTTTCAATGAGAGTAATTGTCTACAAAAGTAGACTATGCAGACCTATGACTTCTAAAAATATGCTATAACACAGTCAAACGACTCCACTCTACTTATAATTTCCATTTCTCCAAACAGGGCAGATGTTTCTTTTTCTTAGAATTATCGCGCGTGAAGCAAAGAAAGGTCAAGAATCTTTCAGAGAACATAGCACTAAAAGTTCAGCATCTCCACGGGATCCCAGGTCTGTTTTTCGGTAGTTGGGTCTCAGCGCGAAAAACACTGCGCGAAAAAATAAAAAGGCGCGGGCTCCCTCTCTTCCGGCTTTTTCCTTTTTTCGCGCGCTGTTTTCCGCGCTGCGCCCTGACTAACTGAACGCCTAGAATAGGCTAATTTTTTGGTTGCTAAGACCGTCTGGCCTGTTATGACGCATTTTTTATTTGCTTTTGTTTTCGTTCTTTTTGTCCTTTTGTTTCCGTTTTTTATGTCATTCAGCATGATTTACTCTTAGAAAAACTCAAAGCATATGGAGTCGGTGAAGAAAGTTATGAGCTACTTAAAGACTACTTGTCAGGAAGGCAGCAGTAAGTAAAGATTGGAGATACCTTCTCCAACTGGACGGAAACTAAAAGAGGAGTCCCTTAAGGGAGCGTTTTAGGACCAATGTTTTTAAATATATTTATTAATGACTTGTTTTGCCATATAACATATGCTAAACTAAACGCGTATGCAGACAACCATCAGATTTACTCGTCTAACCTGGACACACGCACTGGAAGAGTGTATCAATCAAGAAGTTAACGTCGCAAATCAGTGGTATAAAAATAATGGCATGATTAATGTGAAGAGTGATCATCGCAGTAAATTTTTTCAGTTTAAGCAATTGGAAAGATACCAGTGCGATGCTTTTTTTTCTGTTTTTTTTTTTTTTCTTTTTTTTAATTTATCGCGGAGGTCACGGGTTCGAATCCCGTTGAAGCCCTGATTTTTTTTCAGGCTTCTTCTTTCCAATTGCTTAAATTGAAAAAAATTACTGCGATGATCACTCTTCACATTCATCTACAACCGGAGTACAAATATGAATTATTTCATATATACTTCACAATGGCATGATTGTTGACGAGACAAAGCACCAAGCTTTAATCATGGGGAAAACTGAGCACAGTTTTTGTTTCCCAGTAAATAGCTCAATAGATATATTTGGGATGACAATAGATAATATGCTCTCTTTTGATAATCACGTATCAGTTATCTGTAAGAAAGTAAATAATCAATTTAACGTAATGCTTAGATTTCGGAAACTTACTGACAAGGAGACACTATTAAGCTTTATAAAGCCTTTATTTTGCCGCATTTTTTACTACTGTTCTTCTGTTTAGCAACAATACCGACTAAGTAGATAATCTGAACAAGCGTATTCTTAGGTTTATACTACAGGACTACAGCTCTAGCTCCATATGACATTTTACTCAGTAAAGTTAACTTAAAATCTCTATTGATTAGACGTCTACAGAATTTCATGATTACATTATATAAGAGTCTGTTTTTTGCTAATTATCCAGATATGTTCACTGTACGGTCTTTATCCTACAATCTGCGCGGTAATCATATTCTGGCCCTTCCCAACCCAAAAACAACAACTTACAGTCTCCACTCCGCTTTTTCATACGTAGCTAGCAAACTATGGAACTCTCTCCAAGACACTTACATCACATTTTCTACGATTCAAGCAGGAGATCCTCGAATATAAAGCTTTTCACAATAGATCCAGTGATATTTCCCTCTGCATGCATAACATTGTATTTAGTCTAGAAATAATAATGGTATAGTGATACAGCATATTTGATTGTATTTTTATTTTTATTTTTACTTTCTCCTTTCCATTACTCAGTTTCTCGAAGACATTAGCTGTACAGCTACTCTATAAATTCCTAGGATAAATAAAGTATATGTATGTATGTATAGTTAACAATTATCCTGCAAAATCGCGCGGAATATCGTCTGATACGGCCTACGGCCTCGTCGGCTAAAATCAGACGATATTCCGCGAGATTGAGCAGGATAATTGTTTAATCATTCAACAAATTGAGATTTCCAAGCTCGTAACATTTTTAAACCTTTCTGTCGACATTTTTTCACTTCACTTTTTCTTCCCACGTACGAAGCTACGTATATCGCCGGATATCTGCTACGGATGACAGATATCGAGAGCATCATGACCATATTTGGATAGTGTTACAATTTGTTGAATCATAACTATGTATATATGCAGCTGTGTCTTCTACACCAACTAAGGCCTAGAGCAAACGTCGAATCTAAGTTGAATTTACTTCGTCGAACCTATTTATTTTGAAATAGGTGCATGAATGGTGCGACGTTTGCTGCAATTAAATTCGACTCAAATTAATTGGTTCGACTCCAGCATCGGTTCGACTTGGCAAGTCGGATAATGCGACAGTGGTTCGGCGTCTCAGCAAACGCCGCTGTAGACAAGCGCTAAACTCAATTCATAAATCATGCAAAATAACAAAATAATTGATTCAAATGTGATGGACTGGGCAAATGTCACAAAAATACATACTTCCCCATCTGTCAAACGCTAATTCCCCCCTGACGAGCATGCGCTGTACAAAGATAATTTCGCGACCGGGAATGGCGAACTATAGAAAGTCATTGCTGGAAGGTACTTGGTGTATTTTTTTCTATTGTTTATTTAAAAAAAAAACAAAACAAAAAAAAAAAACAATAGATAACCACGATATGACAAACACAAACAATAGAAAACCACTATGAGAAAAGACATCACGTATCTTCCCATTGCTGACATGAAGACCGCTGCTCAAGACTGCCATGACTGCTGCTCCATTGTTGTTGGCTTACAAAAGCAAGGTCAAACATGCCAATTAGACCAAAAGCTGTCGTCTCTGATACACTGTTTTGTCGGTTACAAATCCCAAGCCTCCGCAGATGATGTCATCATCAGCCAATTACAGGCCATTTCTCGGCTCTTTTTTTCATACCTCCTCTCAGGAGAGTTTGCATAGTTAGCGAATTAAATAAACTTGCGGTTAGTTGGGGAGGGTTAATTTGGTCAAAATTGAGCGAAAATCCCTCGGAGATGCACGTCATGGCCTTGCAAGGATAAAGAATGTAACTTAGGCCCAGTTGCTGGCTACTAAGGTTGAAATTATCCAGAGTTGAGCTGTATATTCGTTTTGCTTGGATGTTCACTTTCGAAGGGAACATTCAATGCGCTAAAGAAGGTATTTCGTCTGTCGTCAGCCTTGGACTCCGCTGTTGGTGATAATTAAGATCGTGTTTACTGGAATGCCCTTACGGTGATAAATAAGATCGTCTTTCCTTCGCCAGAAGCAATGGTGGAGTTTTCTGGGGAAAAAATAAAACCTTGGCTTTGAACATATGGAAATATATAACTACTATACCACGCTCATAGGGGCAGTAACCAATCAGGAGCCGAGAAAGACAATAGGCTATTGTTT
>JAHPZR010000095.1:32500-50484 GCA_019787425.1 Platygyra sinensis | reverse complement strand
ACGTCGACGAATTGAAGGAAGGCCATAGTTAGTTCGAGGAGCAAATTAGCGCACTATCAACATTTTTTTCTCACGGGTTTCTTTCGCGTCTCGCTCGACGGACTAAGTGAGAGAGGGACTACTCGTAGTCTAGTGAAGACGAGTGTGCAGGCGGTTTGTCAGTTGTCTCTCTTCCAGGCTCCTCGCGGCTTTGGCGCTCCTTATCACGGCTTCCTCGCTTTCCTAGCGCCCTCATATTGCTTAAAAACCGCCAAGCTACGCAGACTACTCCAGTAAGTATCTGAAGTCGTTCATATTTTCCAACTTTGATACCTCAAGTTAGAACTTCTCGCCTGTTGTGTGCTGTTAAAAAATATATACTACTTTGGGGACCCCAATGAATATATGGTTGTCACGAGGGGGCTGAAATTTATTTTTCTGTGCCCACAAAGTAGAACAGGGTATAAGTTCATGTGCAATGTCTTATCAAAACTTTGGATTTTGCACGCGAACAATTGCTTTCATGTTTTAGTCATTTATGTTGTAGTTCTTGATATTCACCTCTGAAAATTATACTTGAATAATTATTCTCCTCAGGCTCAGTGAACATTGGTGAATAATCATCTCAACTTCGTATCCGTGAATCAGTTCACCAATGTTCACTTCACTTTCGGCGAATGCGGTAATTATTAGTCAGTTCTCAACGAAAGAAAGCTTTTTTTTTTTTTCCCGGAGTTCCTGAGCTTTACGCTCCCAAAAATGACCCAAGACACACAATTTAAGAATTATTCGAGATTCCAGACGGAAAAACGTCGGTCCAAAGTGAAGTCAGTGTGAATCAAAGGCGGTCCACAGCTGTTATTCCTGGCTGAGCCAGGCTTGAAGAACGGCTGGACCCATTCGATTAATTCAATACACCTCGTCATTCCAAATTTGCCGCCATTTTAGTTTTCATTTGTAGTATCGCTGAGTATTTCTACGAGTTGTGCCGTATTTTGACGAGCCCGTAGGGCGAGTCAAAATACAAACAACAAGTGGAAATTAGTGAAAGTCAATAAATGAAGGACTTCATTATTAATTATGTTAAGAGGAAGTCGAATTTGGTCATTTGAGTCTGAAAAGGGACAAAAAAACAACAAAAACCGCAAAGGTATAATGCCAGTTGTTTGACGTCTGTTATGAACAACTGGTGCTTTAATTGGCTTGCTAACGATTGACTAAGGAACCGGATAGTAAATCTAATTAAACTAACCGAAGGATGTTGTGTTGTGTTTAGAGACCTACCAGAATCTCCTTTTTATTTCAACGATCTTTAGTTCGCCACATGTAGTGTATTATTTTTATTTTTTATTTATTTATTTTTTTTTGCGTTGAGTGATTTGCGGCCCCTTCCACACTGCGCAGAGCAATTTGAAAACAGAGGTTTCGCTCCGAAAGTACATCCAATACTTTGCGTTAACGTTACGCCGTAGGAATTTAAAACCCATCACCGGTCATTGTTTATTTGTGTTTGAGGAAAACTCGGTCAGAAAAATCACGTGATTATCCAAACGCCACCCTTTTCAAAAAGATCCGTTTTCAAAATGTTTTCAGTCCACATGAAAAAGAAAAGCCGGAAGTCTTAAATTCCCCTGTTTTCAAACAGCTCCGTGATGTTTAAGTGATGGATTAGCGTAGACGATCTACCTAACCGTAGAAATAAAGCTGCGTTTATAAATTAAAGTTAATGTACTTCTTTTCTTCTGATCTACACACTGTAGAAGAGAGAAAAATTTGTATCTGTCTCGCAGGAAATTTTGACAATGCGTTGTAGCCTAGTAACAGTCAAGATCCTAACTAGAGAGCCTTGTTTCTATTAGAGCAGCGATCTCCATACACTTAGTTAAAATGAAATCAGCAAATATCATAGCTTACTCACCTGACCTACATACTAACTTGACTGCGTTATTTAAACAGGCAAAGTTTATAAATAGAGCGACTTTATCATTAATTATTAAAAGAATGTCGGATTCCGGTTTCAAAGAAAGAAAAGAAAAGCCCAGCCTGAATGTAGTTAATACTTCACTCTGTCGTGTTGCTTGCTTTTTGGCTACTAACGATCACTATCTTTTAATAATTTGTCACATTCTGTCAAAAGAAATAGACAATAATGATATCGCCACATTTTCTTGTTTTTAATTTTAAGAAAATTTACTTGGTGCCTTGCCAGATGTGTCGATCTTTTTTTTTTTTTTTTGACAACCTTAGCTTTACTATAATAGTTTTGAGCTAGTTATCCTGCTCTTCATTGATAGACGATAGAACGGTTACCTGGAGAAAAGAACGACCTTGTAGCAGGACTGCCCAAACGGTAGTTTCTTATTTGACAAACCAGAGTTTAAGTATTTACAGCCGCTAAAAAGGAATTCTCCCAAAATTTGTTTGCTCAATTCTTTTCTCTGAAGCAAGATTATTCTTTCTCACAAAGAAGGCTTTTTTTCTTTTATGTCTGGTGAACAATTTTAACTCAATGCCAACGAACGTGGCTTAGAGATTAACTTGAAGTTTGTTGCACTCGAAAACAGACTTCAGCTTACGGTAGCTAAGCAGAAGGCTGAATAATTTTGTTTGGAACAGCTTGTACCAGCTTGAACGGCTTTATTTTGCACGAATAACGTCGTGTGTTTCTTCAACTGATAGCGACCAGCAGTTCGAAAAGTTGCCGATTGTTTTGGAACGAATAGCTCCGGCGAGCCTTTGGAACGAATGACAATAGTTTTTTTGAACGGATACCTCAAGCCATTCGAAGGGATGACACTATTTCTGAACTGCTACATGATGTAGACGTCTGATGTAGCTGGAGCCGTTCGAAAAGCCTATCTCATCTCGTTTAAGTGGCTGCTGAACGGCTTACGAACGGCTAGCCGTTAGCAACGTTTTCAAGTGAGAGATCACAATTTTTTTTGCCTCTCCGTGCATGTCTAGTCTTAAACTATTTCTCTTGCCTTTTATTTTAATACTGCACAAAACTTTCTGATCTCTTGTCTGTTCAAAGCACATTTGGCTCTTGACAGCTTGGATGCTGAGCTGATATCCTCTCAATACATCAATATGAAACAATATGCTCAATGATGACTGCATTATCTTTCTTCGTGAATAGCTTTCAATTTGCAGCATTTGCCCCAGTTTTAGTTTCATAATAATAACTAAAGGAAACTTTCTTGTTTAAAAAGCGCTTACCTTAGGACTGAGGAAGATAACCCTCTGACTTTAGAAGGTTATAAATTCACCACCGAGTGTTTAGCAGGTGTAGTGGTATCAGTCAACAGAGGTGAGTGTATGTGTTGTTGAAAATTTTGAGAAATATGACCTGCGTTTTTAATGGTACCAAACTTTTAACGGTGGTTATTTGATTGGTCGAGGAACATGAGGTTGCCATAGCACCCGCCTTTCGACCGGTGTGTTTTTTGAACTTCGAACTGTTCCTGTTTATAGTGAAAGAACTGACAGTCCATATTTTCAAGTTTTTAATGAAAGAATAGTTAAGTTGCAGTAACCTCTATAATCATAAAATGACTTTCCCTTTATATAGTTTCAGAAGACCGGCAGCGGAAAGAAAAGCCCAGTATGAACAGGTTTTATAGAGTTTATCCACTCACGTGCCCCGCGGTCATGCAAATTTATTGGAACTAAACAAAAAGTGTTTACATAAGAAGAGAATTGAACTCCCGCTGGACTGGCTTGGTACAACAACATGGCCGCCGTTTAATTGTTCTGCAACACCAATATGGCTGCCATATGTCGTCATGCCGGTGCATTCGCCCTCAGTAACCTTGCTCTGGTGTGTTGTTTGCTTTTTGATTGTTAAATTAAAATTAACTTTTATTTTAAACCTTCTAACAAAAGAAATGAAATGCCCTGTCATTTTCACATATCCTTGTTTGATTCTTTTTTACAAAATATTTTTGACCTTCATCGTTTCCTTTACACCTGTGTAAACATTCAAACTGAATTATGACATCGATTTAGCTTTAATTCTCACGGAACGTGCGTGGTTGTGGCCGAGAAACCAATTCTGGTTCGAAACTCTTTTAAACGGAAATTTTGTTGAATGGTGGAAGGAGGACTTTAGAATATCAAGACGTACTTCCGAAAACGTGATCCAATGAGAGTAACGCAATCCCGACACCACAAGATATGAAATTCTATGCGACTGCAAACGGATGCATCTGTCATCCAAACCTAGGTTACCGACCTCAACCATGCCAGCTCGCAGGGTAAACCGAAGTTTTACCTTGCTTTCTATTGTCTTGAGCGGTGTTTACCAGGGTATCAGTTGGCGTTTACACACGCAAAATATTTAGCTGGGTAGATTAACTCCAATACCTCGGTAGCACCATCCTCGGAGACCCAGGGGCAGCTAGTTGGGTCATGAGAAACTCGAAGCGGCCAAGTTGACAAGAACGAAAGAGGAGCCCCTGGGATTCTACTCTTAACCGACCAGTTCCGAAACCAATTGAAATCCTCGTCTATGATTGGGCACAAAATATTTTTGTGCCCAATCAGAGTCCAGCTATTTTCGTGTTACTTTCGTGACTTCTTATTCGAAGGTGTTCACCGACAAACTGTTTGATCGCCTGTTCGCCATTTTTGTCCGCCTCGTGCAGGAGAGTTTCACTCGATCGAGAAGTGCCACTGAAAGGAGAACCATGAAACCGAAAAAAATCTCCAAATTTAGGATGTTTGTAAACCGACCTGAAAAAGGAACAACCGAGAAAGTCAGACTGGACTAATCAAAGGTAAATTCGTGAACTCCAGAGTACGATATTTTGCGAGTCGAGTCCATGCACCTGGGCCATTTTCGTTCGTGTAGTCTCTCTTGTGTCAGCAGAAATACCGGTTCGCTCCATCTTTATCGGACGTGGGAATTTCTCCTGCACGGGCTCGATAAGTATGCTGACTGGGCGGCCGACCGACCGGCTGCAAACAGCCACGCACATGTGTACATTCCTTTTCGCGGGAAAAGCTATCCTTTCAGCGCCTGTTCTATGTCAATTTGCTTGGACGGTGGTTAGGTTTTTGTTTTTAATCAAACATGAGCGATCTGAGCGCAGATAACACTGTTTTAGATAGTTGCTGTCTGTGTGGCTTTGTTTTTGTTGATAAAAAGAGAAAAAGGAGCATAACTGGTGAATTTGCAGAAATATTCGCCAATGTTTGTAAATAAAAAACCAAGGATGGTTTGCCTCGTGCTGTTTGCGGAACGTGCAAATATAGGGTGGAAAAGGCTTGGAAAAATTACAGCCATGGGAGTGTAGGAGCCACAAAACGGCTGTTGAAACGAAAACACCCGGTTTCTCCACTTACATCAAGCCAAGATGACGAACAAACGGTAAAGAAGAATCGAACAGAAAAAGTCAGGCCATCGTCTTTTGTTTGATGACAGCAAGACCACCAAAGCAACTGAGCTGTCGGTGTCTAGCGCGCAACAAGTAAAAAGCACTCGTGAGGTAGGCAGCCAAACTGTGAAATCTAGTGGCCACTGCTGGCAATTAAAGTTCAGCACAGGGAACATGTGTGAAGGTGTGTACAATCAGTGAATTACAGCTCTCAGTTAACAAATGCAAATTACACTTGTCTACAGGCAAAGCAGTTCATTCTTATTAAAAAAATACCTAGTGGAAGTATTAATTATCATAAAATTTGTATACCACTTCCAACATTTTTCACTTTCCAACATCTTGGAAAGTTTTTGAAGTAGAGCAATCATTATGAAACAGATTATGAAATAAATTTACTTAAATGACAGATTTCTGTAATATAGGTAGAGCTGCAACTCTTCAACATGATCACTGACAATTTTGTTAACCACACTTTTAACACTACTCTGGCCTCAAAAAACCTTATATGGTCTTAATGAAGAGGGCACACTCTAACAGCTGCTTGACCATATAAATCATCATTTCGTGTACTGTCAGTTAGGTTCTATGCAGTTCTATATAACATAAGAATATTATTGTTTTCTTTTTATTTGTTAGGTTTCTGTGAACTTCAAATCAAAAACAATTATTAAAGAATTGCCAACAAATCTCAGAAACATTGGCATTGTGCTGTGTAAACCAGTGCCATCACTGTGCACAGCAATCAGTCGTGCTGCATTTAAAAACAAAAAAGCTTATTGGATTAACAACACCTTCAAGTCTTGTTGAAAAGCAAAGGTTTTATTTGCTCTTTTAGTTGATAATTAATTTTGACCAATAACTCAGTTATTGGACAGTCTGGGGTTGCAGCCACACAGAACACTGTATTTTTACAGAGATGTCTCCAGAGCCAACACTTGAAGATATTATTTAGGGTCAGTAATAAGAATTAAATAAATCTACATTAAATATTTCATAAGATAACTTTCATATGAAATTAAGAACTGTCATCTTCTTCTTGAAGGTCCTTAAATACACTTTTCAAGCAACTAAAAATCTTGAAAGCATGATCAGTATTCCAGACACAGTGTGTCTCCAAAATGTTGTCCACTGAATAGAAGTGATCACAATTAGCCAGGGTATCTTGAATGAGAGTATTTGAAAACAAGTAAGGTGGTCAATGTTGGAATAGACACAGTGAAGCTTAGGGTTTGACTACTGATTTTACAAGACCATGAGCCATTTCTATTTTCTCTAAGGACCGTTTAGGCAAGAAGCTGGTACTGAAATTGCCTCCAGTTTGAGTTGCCCACTGTGTCTCCCTCCTCTTTATAGAAGATGCATGATTCAAACAGCACAGGAAAAAGCAGTGTCCACACAGCAGGCAATGTTTCTGTGGACTTGCAAGTTTTGCCCAGAAGGAGAAGAGGGACTGATTTTAGCCCAGAATTACTGTTACAAACATGTACCTACCAATCAACTACAGTATGCACCTCATCACAGACAATGGCAACTGTATTCCTCCTGTAAAAGTCCAGGGAAAACATATCCCTGAACCTACTGTCACCAGCCAAGACTCGGGACTCCCATAGACGAAATTGAAATTCCCCTGACCATCAATAATGCTACGGTCTTTGTCATTGCTTTCTCCAATATATGCAGCTGCAAAACCCCGTGACCTCAGCCACTTCACCTGGTCTTCCATTATTGATAACAGCGGAGAAACGATCACAACTAAGGGGTTTGAAGGAAAATTGTGGCCCATAGATTTTAGACATTTGCACAAAGGGGGCAAGATCTGAAATGTCAAGCTCTTCCCGAATTCCGTCGAAAAACATCTCTTCTATGGACAACTTTCTCTATCACTAATCTTTGCTCTGCTTTCAAAATTTTCACCTCGGGAAATGATCCTATTTCACCTCAACTCCCGGGAGGGTACTCCCTTATAAGGGCTTAATGGCGACGTGCGGCCAGCCAGGGTATGTTTTTCGGGATTTTCGTCTTACAGTAAGGACACTCGAACCGTGAACACTTGACATTTTTCTGTACATTTTTTTTTTGACAATTAAGAAATAATGGCTCTGCTTACGATGTATAGTGTTACATGTTTCGCATTTTGTAAGTGTAAAAACATTAAATACTCTTATCAAAAGGTCGAGCCCGCATTCTATAGTCTTTAAAAAAATGTACAAACAAATATCAAGTGTTCACGGTTCGAGTGTCCTCACTGTAAACAGGGTATCGAATTTATCATTTTTTGTCTTAACCAGGGTATTGATTTATCAATTTTTCCCTTAAACAGGATATCTCTTCTTGGACAATATAAACAGCAAAATTTTACCAGCTCTTGTTAATTAATATTGACTTCCGTTGACTTAGGCATTGATATCAGGCACATTATATGTCTTAAACAGCGTATCAAAAATCGGCACTCTGTCTTAAACAGGGTAGGAAAATCAGCGATTTTGTCTTAAACAGGGTCATGGTATGAGGGGCGGGCCGCACCTCCCCACCCAGGGATATATTGAGTACCCCCCTCCCCCGGGCCTCAACTTTTCCGCGAAATCTATGTGCGTGGCTGTTTGCAGTCGGCCGGCCGGCCGCCCATTCAGCATACTTATCCAGCCCGTGCAGGAGAAATTCCCACGTCCGATAAAGATGGAGCGAACCGGTATTTCTGCTGACACAAGAGAGACTACGCGAACGAAAATGAACCAGGTGCATGGACTCGACTCGCAAATTATTGTACTCTAGAGTTCACGAATTTACCTTCGAGTAGTCCTCAGTCTGACTTTCTCGGTTGTTCCTTTTTCAGGTCGGTTTACAAACATCCTAAATTTGGAGATTTTTTTTCGGTTTCATGGTTCTTTCGTTCTTGTAAACTTGGCCGCTTCGACTTTCTCATCACCCAACTAGTTGCCCCTGGGTCTCCGAGGATGCGGTAGCACGCTCAAGTCTAAACTTTTTGTTCTTTTTCGCGATAAAATAAAACTGCATATGAGTATAACATTTTTAGTTCGTTTACGCGCGTCTTCCAACGGAATTGGCTGAATATCGACAGGTATGTTCCAGATTACCTATACCTCCTTCGAAAAACGGTGTCGGGCTTTGTTCAACTTCGCTTCAGTTTGAGAGTTATGGCTTCTTTAGTGGAAGGAAACACCCGCGTTCAGAATATCAAACTTTAGAAGGTGTATGGAAATTATCGCCGACACCCTTTTTGAGGGTGATGTGTGAGAAAACATTCCGATGTTAATCGCGCTGCCCGATAATTCACGCGCCGAAGCAAACCAATTTAAGCGAAGCAGTGTTTCTGGGTATTTCTTTTCATATCACTGCGACAATAACGTTTTTGAAAATTTCAAAAATACGATTGCATCTATAACTGTTAAGCTTTCAGAAAATGTATAGGTTGATGGGGTTTTCTTTCAAAGCGCCAGCGTAAGAGGGCGATTTCTAAACACTGTCAATCCACCTACAATGATACCTTAACTCAAGAAAATATTTTGGGTTTCTGTTGTTGTTTCACAGAAGCCTTTAAAACTCAACTAGCTTAAAAATCATAATTCTCTTTTAAAAAGCTACACCAACCCCTATTATATCGTTTATTTCAATTCGTATTGTCAGAATTTCCTTGAAGCTCTGATGCCAGCACCCACTTTCACATTGAAACTCCTAGTAAATAAATGTGATAATGGCATCTCGGCAAATGTCGTTGAACGCACCCTTGCCTATTATTTATGCACACATGTAACATACAGCAAGTGCACTATCCTCCTATGTTATGTTTCAGTGTGGATTGAAACTCCCCTCTGCATTCTTCGATAATCTTGAATTCATATGAGGAGGCTTATCATCATTTCCCGAAATATTTAAACTCTTCGTAAGACAGAGCAGCGAAGAAGAACTAAAAACCAAGCGGTTCGAAACATTGGCTCGATTACCAAAGGAGGGTAGACCAGACACGAGAGAGCGGCGGAAATCGAGCCTATTCGAAACATTGTAACAAACTAAATAAGACAAAGTTCGACTGGAACGAGACTGAGACGAAACAGTGACCCGACAAAGAGCTTTTTATTTTTATTTGAAACTTCGTAAGATAATAAGAAATGACAGGATTGCAGAATTTCAACAAAGGACACAAAAGCAATTCACAGTCCCATGTTTAATTGCCATTCTCTAATTCCTTGGGGATCATTTCGAGGTCGATTTGGGGATCCTTTCAGGGTTGGGGATCATCATAGTTGAAAATTTCCCAGAGCACCGTAAATACCTCGCATTTGCTTGGGATTTAGGCACTGGGAGGTTCAGATACTTTCAATTTTGCGTTCTTCCGTTTGGCCTTTCTTCTGCTCCTTTTATCTTCACTGACCTAGATTCTCAAACCGCTTCGAAAATCCTGGAGAAGTCAGTCGAGGCATTCCTGATTATCTTGGACAATTGCCTGGGAGGAAGAATCGATAAAGTTCCTGCTAAAATATACGGTTTGGAAGTTCATTCTGATTTACTCAAGTCTGCTATCGTCCCCAACCAACTGGAAAAGTCTGTTTGGGTACCATTTCAAGTTAATACATGGCTAGTAGTTGTTCTTAACATCATTAATGGCTCTGTTCAGGCCACCGATGAACGCACCGGGTCATTGCTGGCCCCCCGGGGGGGGTGGGGGGTACTCCCTATACTGGCCTATACGGGGAGGCTCCACCCGAAAGGGGTACCTTTTTCAGGCTTCAGGTATATGAAAGGGTAGGGATTTCACAAGTTTAGGTATATAAAAGGGTAGGGAAATCGGTCATTTAGGTATTTACAAGGGCCTTTAATTATAATATTTCGAACATGTCGAATAGACGCCACTTATGGCTGTATCAATTTATTTATTAAGCACTACATGAAAATGGGAACAAGACTTTCCAATGCAGGTACGTGAAAGGGGTACCATTTTCCAATAAAAAGGTATATAAAAGGGGTACCTTTTCCGCTAAAATGGTATATGAAAGGGTAAGGTGTTAGACCTCGGTGCGGAGCCACCGGCCGCATTAAACTTTGTTAAGTACCCCCCCCCCCCTCCCCCCGGGTTGCTTGCATTGTCTTCGCAACAGTCTTTTAGCAAGGTTCACGTTAAAAGCGGCGCCAGTGTTGCGGGCCAGAATATTTCACTTTCTTCTTGCAAGGGGTCAGTTACCCAGTATTATGACCAGGCATCTCTTTTCAGTGGTCAATTCCTCTTTTTCCGGGGATAGCGAAGTTTTCTTGTAGGAGATTAACGACCATTAACTTTAATTTCGGAGATTGCGTTTTGGGCTAACAATGTAGATTTCTTCAACGGCAGAATTTATTGGGGAGAGGGGGTTTGGGGGTACAATCGCTACCGACCCGAGTTAGTTTCGCCGATGCTTCCGATTCAGCCTGTGGTGCGTTTGTCGAGTCCGACTCCGAGCTCGTTTTTCATAAGAGGAAAAAGTGTAGAGTTCTACTTGGAGAGAACTTAAGGCCGTTTGTCTCATGTTAGAGGCCTTTGCAGGGTGTTTGTCCAGCACAAGGGTCATCTGGTATTCAGACAACCAGAGCGTTGAGTCTATTCTTTTCAACGGTAGAAGGAAATTGGATCTGCTGGTGTTAGCTTTCCAAGCCTTTCAGATTCTAGGGATTTGATTTTTAGACCCATTTCTAAGGGAAAGGATTCTTGTAAATTGATAGCTCCAGATAAGTCTATTAGTTACAGCACTATATGAGACATGCTTTCAGGAAGGACTTGAAGAGCATTGGAGTTGACCCTTCGAAGTTCGGGCTGCACTCTCTGCGTTCGGGTGGCGGGACTATGGCAGCTAACAGTGGTGCCAGCAAGTGAGTGTTTCAAAGACACGGTCGCTTGAAGTCGGTGCAAGACAAAGACATATAAGCTGATGACGATGTGGATCAAGGGCTTTATGTTTCCAAACTCCTTAGGCTTTAAGCCATGTAAGCTATTTATATTAGTTTCCAATTCTTTGTCACTCTATAGAGGAGTGGTTCTCGCCAAGCCCTCCCAAAATAAACCCCTTGATTCAGCGATGCTGTGTTATTATTTGTTGTGGAGTGATGAAATATGTTATTTCTGACGAGGGAGCTGGCGAAATAACTATTTTGACAATTTTTCTTTGTTTAGTTCTGTCTTTTTCAGGTACCATGCATCCATTCTGGTACGATTGGCTGTTCTAATTTCATTTTGTAAAGCCTTTTTTTTTGGGGGGGGGGGGGGGGGGGGGGGGGGGCTTCTAATCGCTTGGAGCTTGAGCCCTGGCTCCTACATAGACTTCCTGCACATTTTTCCCCACAGGGTTTTTTCTAGCCTCCGTGCAAACCGCATTTGTTTTGTTAGCGGTTGCTCAGCTCTGCTAGCTGTTTGCTCGTTTTCTTCTTGTATTTTTTTACTTTAGTGTTATATTGTTTTTTTATTTATATTGTTCGTTGAAGTTGATGATACCCAGCCTAACTGGCACAAAGTTTCTAATAAGAGCTTTTTTGGAGACGTAGGCCAAGACGGCTTGTTTATCTTATGGTCAAATTTAATGTCGCAGCTGATGTCTCCCCAGCCTAACTGGTACTAGGATCGAGTGCTTATCCGGAGAAGTAGGCCAAATATGTTGTGTATTAATGGAAGTGCTGTGGCTCATCAGCCAAACTGGCACTGGCAAATGGCTTGTACGTATACAGATATCTTTATCCTTGGTTGCTTTTCAATGATTTGTCATGTGCATTGTAAATATTTTGTGTTATATAGTGTTCGGGTTCGTTGTCGCCAGGCCCTCCCAAAATAAACTTATTTGGTTCAGCGATGCCGTGTTATTCTTTGATGTGCAGTGGAGACAAAATCTCGAATGTTCTGCACTCGAGCAAAAATCGCTCTAGCGTGGCTTGCTGGGCACATGTTAGAGGTTCTAGAGACAACTGTCCTTTTTTTTTGAGCAAACTATGGTGGACACCATTGCTTGCATCTGCCTGCCTTGTGGAAACATTGCGTTTCGTTCAGTCAAGTCTCTCGCGATTCACTTTGGTGGTTATATTAGGACTTTCAATAGAGCATTTTCATTTACGTAGCGTGGCCAGCAAACATGCAAATTTATTGCCAATAGAAGAACGCGTTGATACATAGGTCAAATCCTCTCTGGAAGAACAAACCTAAGTTGTCATCATGAACGGGCAAAGTATTCCTTACTATCAACTACACCTTCTAAGGTAAGTTTTCCAGTTCAACTTAAGTTTACCGTTACTTTTTCGAGTTATCGTTTCTCCAGATCTCTTGCGGGTGAATTCGCCCACAAGAGTACTGCGTACGAAATACTTTTTTCTCAAATCCAGTGAGAAAACAAACCATGGCAAATGTAAATGATATCTATTTGTTTTTAACTATACTCCCCTAAATGAGTGTTCATTGCCAATACTAAGAATATGAATGTAGCCTATTGGCGAAAAGATCCATATCACCATATGTGAGTAGTATTCCAGTGTTTCTAGGCTTGCGCATTTTAAAAAAGTAATGCAAATTGTAGAAGCAATAAACCGAAGCATGCATATACATTATATTCCCAGTAGAACTCATTAATAAAAATACCGTTCTTTGGCATAAGAAGAGCGATATGAGAGGGGGGAGGGGTTGCATCCACTACTCTCCTCTCAATCATCCTTTTGTACATCCGAGGAATTTTTATATAAACAGTAAAATAACCTAGTAAAATTACAATATTTACAGTATAAAACTTCCAGAGTAATTAGTCTATAGGGGGTAAGTTTCTAAAGAAACTATGGTGCTGCGTCGGTGGGAGTATTACAGGATAATTTGGTTTTATCAACTGAGTTGATAATGTGAATTAGCCACCGTAAAGAGATTCGAAAGCTGACGTTTCGAGCGCTAGCCCTTCGTCGGAGCGAATGGATTCGCTCCGACGAAGGGCTAGCGCTCGAAACGTCAGCTTTCGAATCTCTTTACGGTGGCTAATTCACATTATCAACTCAGTTGATAAAACCAAATTAATTAGTCTATAGTCTACAAATATTGCAAGCCTACGAGTAATTTTTGGAGGTGTTTTTATTATTAATTTACTTAACTTATAATATGGGCGCGTTTTTAATAAAACAATCCTTCCACTTCCGCTTGCTGGATATAAGATGATTACAGCCGACTGGGCTGCGCTCATGGAATAATCGTTAACTGACTAGATGGTGTTAAATGGCGGTTTCATTCACGTCTTCAGTCCTACGCCTGTTGGTCTTACGGCTAGATGCAGTTACAAAGCCTCAAAGCATTTTTAGCAGGGCACCCTTAAATTCTGAAATTCTGAAAGGGTAAATGATTACATTTACGAGCGAGTTACTGAATTGTAAGAGCTTGATAATACACATTAGTATATACACACTCAGTGATCTTGGTGTTTTAAGCAATCTGATTGGTTCGCTATCTCTGGCTAATGAGCATTATTCACTACCACTACCGAGTGAATAATGCGTAAGCCAAACAAAAATAGAGCATACTTTTGAATAAAGCATACTTTTGATTCACACTGATTTGAACGGTGTTTAAGGACCATTATTCTAGACTGTCACGAGGTTTTTTCGAAGATTAACTATAGATTTTCCATGTTCAAAGATTCTGTAAATAGTTTCGCGAATTCGCGCATGCTTTGTACAGCTTGCACGTTTTCCGAGCATCAATTGAGAGGCCAATTAAATCGATTTTTAATGGTTTCCTTCTGAAATGTTGTTGAGATCACTTCGTGTGTATATACTAAAACAATTATTCTTCTCAATCTCGGTGAATAGTGGTAGAATATTTACCGAGCCGCGAAGCGGCGAGGTAAATATTCTGCCACTATTCACCTCGATTTCAAAGAATAATTGTTAATTATTCCAAGTAGACCAATTCCGACACGGAATCCAAAAGATCCCACAATAGTTATTATTTGGAATGGAAGCCAAGTTAACAACAAACCTCCTGTGATCAAAAACAAAGTCTTTGCCAGTTTTGTTTCTCTTTGTCTTTGCTGATTCTGGTTGTCCATCCGTGTTTTACGCTTCCACCAGATAACGAAGTACGCAAAACAAATCACTAAAGTAGGGGCCACAGGTGACACAGAAATGACGACTCAGAAACCCGTGAATCCTATAAAACCGTTGTCATACAACA
Source organism: Platygyra sinensis (assembly GCA_019787425.1). NCBI lineage: Eukaryota > Metazoa > Cnidaria > Anthozoa > Scleractinia > Merulinidae > Platygyra > Platygyra sinensis. The sequence goes on along the minus strand of JAHPZR010000095.1, from coordinate 35,949 downwards.
GCCGCATGGACGTGACGATTGCTGCCAAGATCCACGGTGTGACAGTGGCAAACTTGTAAGCGCGCATGCGGAGAGTTCTGTGGCGAAGAAGCCAGCCGACGGCGTACATCCTCTCCAAGGAAATAACAGCAAGCGTAAAAACTGAAGTGAGACCGGTGAAAATGTCAACATAAACGCTTGCATAGCGACGCCACCATACAGATGTATCTAAGTTGGCTATGATGAAAAGAGGGACAGAGAGCAATCCAACAAACAGATCAGCAACAGCCAAACTTATCAACAGAAAATGCGCACGTTTGCGAAATTTCTGCTTGAGAAATATCCAGATAGTGAGAGAATTACCAACGACGATCAGTGCAGCTAATAATCCAAAACACAGTTCCCACAAGATGTTCCAGCCCTTAAAATCCATAACGAAAGACGATAACTAAGTCCGTGAATGTCTCCTAACATGTAGACAAAATAAAAGTAGGAATTAGAACTTTATGACCGCTTTAAACTAACTTAAATGAGTTTTAAACTTGTTTATTTTGTGTTGTTAATTTATTAATTTTATTTTTGAGGTCCCACTGAATATAAATATAATGTTCGGTAATTATTTATTGTTGTTATACCTCCCAACTCAAATACGTTCTCCGATTGGAGGAGAACGAGCCACGTGCCTGGGTTAAATCTCTCTAACTCCCTAGGGCGAATAAAACTCACCAACTCCCTAGAGAAACAACAACTTGAAGTTTGGAGTCGCACGTGATCACGTTGTGCACCTTGAAACCGCGGCAAATTTGTGGACCAGTCGGCCTGATGTTAAAAAGCCAAACCTGAATTTTGAAAAAAAATATCCGCAAATTAGAAAAAACGCTTAATAGCTGGAAAAGAAAGAAACTTACACTACACGGCAGGATAAAAATAGTGAAGACACTAGGTTTATCAAAATTGATTTACAACACCTCAGTGTTAGTAATTCCAGAGCGTTATGTGAAAGAAATTAACAATCTTACATTTAATTTTATATGGGAAGGAAAACCACCCAAAATAAAGAAAAAGACCATTATTAGTGACATTAAACGTGGTGGTCTTAAGATGTTAGATTTTGAAATTATGGACAAAGCACTCAAAATTGCCTGGATTAAACGATTAACTGATCACGACGATGCAGCTTGGAAAATTATCCCAGAATTCGCAGCTACTGATTACGGCGGCCTTTCTTTCCTAATAGAATGTCAGTACGACGTAAAGCAACTCTCTCTTGACAATCTTCCACCCTTTTACCACTCCTTACTAAGGTATTGGCAAGAATACAATCATGACAATTTTTCAAAAAACACCGATATCCGAAACAAAATAATCTGGAATAACAGTCGTATCCTAATTGGAGGAAAGCCATTATTCTACAAGCCTTTATTCCAAGCTCAGGTCATTTCGATTAAACATCTCCTTAATGAGAACAACACGTTTCTCTCTTTTGACGAACTCAAACAGAAAGTGAACATTAATATTCCTTTTACACTTTACTATGGCCTCATCACATCCATTCCAACAGAATGGAAAAAGATATTAAGAAATCAAAACAACTTTTCCCAAACGGTAAATTCAACCCTTGTTCCACTCCAAGACCCCCCATCAACACGAACCGCCTACTCTTTTCTTCTGAACAAAGCAATAAGTCCACCTACATCAGAGAACAGAATATTAAATTATGGTTTCACCAAAGAAAATATTCACAAAGTGTATACATTTCCTTTCTTGATAACCAAAGACTCTAAACTAATTGCCTTTCAGTACAACATCACTCACCATATTTTACCAACTAATTCAAGCCTTTTTCGAGCTGGAATTATTGAAAGCGACACTTGCACATTATGCAAAACTGAAAAGCAAACAATTAACCACTTGCTGTTCCACTGTACTGAATCTACCGTTTTTTGGAAAGAATTCACCAGCTGGTGGCTCCTAAAATTTAAACAAGCTATCACGTTGACCGAATGCGTCGTTCTCTATGGGTATCATAACAATATCAAAAACAAGCAGGCACTAAATGTCACTCTCCTCCTCGCTAAATATCACATTTTCGCTACCAGTTCATGCGACGGCAAGCTTTCTTTTGACAGCTTTCTTCTCCGCCTCCAAAACCACCTAGAGATTTTAAAACAAAGTCATACAGCCGCAAACAAATCACATCAATTTTTATCTATATACGGCAATCTGTTGTAATCCATTGATTCACTTCTGTTCCAACAAATTCTGCGTCATCTTACTAAAATAGACGTATTTGCTTTAGTTTGTTTTTCCGTTGTTTGTTGTATTTTTTAGAATTAATATAGTCATTGCAACGTTGTCAGCATTGTTAAAGTAATGTAGTCATCGTAAAGTAGTATGTATTGTAAAAAGTAATGTTTTTTTTATTTATTTATTTTTTTTATTTATGTATTTATTTTTTTTTTTGTAACTAAAAACTAAAACAGAGATTTGTAATTAAGTGAGTTTAAGTGTTAATAAATGTCATTGCAAAAAAAAAAAAAAAAAAAAAAAAAGCCATTGAAGTAGGACAACGTTTCTCATTAGAGACGGCATTCATTATTCAAGAAAAGGGATTTATAGTCGCAAAAACATATCATGCAGATTAACAAAAGGGCAAATATGAACGTTTTGTGTCTCCAAGCTTTTGGTTTGGCGCCAAAAATGGGTTGCCCACGGTCGTCAACTCGCTCGTCGATCGCCGTTGCCAGGTAGGAAAGTATCTGTGTAATTTTCAACAAAAAATGCTGTTCCTGATCAAATCAAACTCAAAATGCTCGAGTAAAGCATTAGAAGACGCCAAAGCAACTTTAGTACTGTCTATATTTTTGTTAGCTGCGAAGAAAAAGACTGTTATCGTGATTTTTCGATAGGATAGGTTGGTTTTGGCAGCCGTTTGGCTTCGCCTCGGGGAACATTGAGGGTCTCGAGGAAACCTGAAACTCACTGTTTCCCTTGTGGTCAGTCATTAAGTGCTTATTATTATTTTGTACATGTGTTTTTGAGTTCCCCGAGAGATAAATTCGCGCTTTTGTAGCAAAACTCAGTCACACATGTCTCTGCTACCATGTTAGTGCCCATCCAGACGGGCACCGGCATGGCATCTCCATACAATTCTTTATAAATCTGGGTAAAAAATTTATCCGCATATCTTGACGAGAGTTTTTGCATCTTTACCTTCTTTCCTTTCTAAGAGTTTGGACTTTATCTAGTGAACGGTTCTGACTTTTATTTTGTACTATTTTGAATAGCGTGACACTGAAAACCAGCAATTGATGATCTTGAGAATCGTTCGAAGAGTAACAATGCCGTTATGTGGGGAGGGGGGGGGGGGGGGTGGGGGGGGTTGGAGGGCTACGTTAGGACGTGGAAAAGAATGCGATTCTCTGTTTCAAGGTTATGTGTGCACACCGCACGAATGTTAAACAACGTGC
>JAHPZR010000095.1:0-25000 GCA_019787425.1 Platygyra sinensis | reverse complement strand
AAAGGCAAGGTTGCAAAGGAGCGACGTTCGTGTATTGGTGTCTATCTTTGATTGACGGAAGTTAATGTAAGGCGCGTAGCCTCAGCCTCGGTCCGGCATAGCCTCGCTCGCCCGCCAGGATCTGCCTTCGAGCGTCGCTGTCATGCTGACATGTGCCGTTTGCAGCTTGCTCCGTGCAAGTTGTTTGTTTAGTCGTTCCCACCCTCTCTTTTCATTTCCCCTAGTTCTTCGTCTCCCCGCTTTTGCCTTTCCCCTTCTCTACTTGCTTCCGCCAGTGTGACAAATGCAAAGTCTCGCTTTGGGGTCGGTTTGCATAGCAACTGTCCAAGCATGGATCCCTCAGTCGCTTCGGGGCCACTCCACTGGTGCCTTGTCCCTTTGCACTCCAGCCAAACCCAGCAAAACAGACATTAATATGCCATTATTCGGCTTGGTTCAAAGAAACAGGCCTCGCTCTTTGCTCAAAATAAAGGCAAGACGCTTTGTTCTTTGCTTGTATTCACACAGCTATTTCGAGCAAGAAATAAAGAACACAGCATTTTTCGCTCAGTTTACTTACGTTTGTGATAACTTCAAAAATTGACCACGCTACCGCTTGATATGACGTCACAATAGCAGTCACATGGGATGATACAAACACCAATAAATAGGTAATTTATCAACCTACTTGCCTGCCAAGTTTCGTTGCATTCGATGGATTTTACCTCTGTCTATGACCTAGAACTCTTATTAGTTTTGGAAGGAACGGGAGGAAAAGCCCTAGCAGCCGACCACCGTGAATCGATAAACTCAACCACAGCGATCAATTTCTTGATCACCAGTCATGAACTCAAACCACTTTTGACTGATATGGGCTCCCATATAGGGGAAGCTGCAAGATATAATCTTGATGTAATGGAATACATCATAACAGTCAATCCGCCGGGAATACTTCTATGTATAGATTTCGAAGAAGCATTCAATTGAAATTTTATGTTCAACTGAATGTTTAGAAATCTTTGGCTTTGGTCATAGTCTTATTAGATGGGTCAAAACACTTTACTGACAGCAATATATCCACTTGTATATTAAATAATAGATTGTTCTCGGCAGGTTTTGATCTAAGCAGAGGCGTGAGGAAATATTTAGCCGTTGTAATTCGACCTAGCAACGAGTAATTAAATTAGAATCAGATCAGTATAAAATTGTTCAATGCGCAGATGACGTCACTGCTGTCTTATCTGATATCAAGTCCGTGCAAAAGTAGTTATCCTGCTCTTCATTGATAGACGAGAGAACGGTAAACCGAGAGAAAAGTATTCCTTTGCAGCAGCACTGCCCAAACGATATTTAAAAAAACAAACAAACAAACAAACAAACAGTTTGACTATCGACTTCAGCCGCTATAAAAAGCATTTCTCCCTGATTTTATTTGCTCGATGTTTTTTCTCTGAAGCAAGATTATTCTTTGTCACGAAGAAAGCATTTTTTTCTTTTATGTCTGCTGAACAATTACTACTCAATGCCAACGAACTTGGCTTAAAGATTAACTTGAAGTTTGTTGCACTCGAAAACACACTTCAGCTTAGTAGCTAAGCAGGAGGCTGAATAATCTTTTTTTTTTTTTGTTATTGAGGGGGGGAGGGGGGCAGCTTGTACCAGCTCGAACGGTTGATGATTATATTTTTGTCACGAATAACAGCCATGGATTGTATAATTAATCTTTTTTTTTTTTTTTTACCTTAACTGTATTGCCTCTGAAAATGAATATGTATGAATAACGTCGTGTGTTTATTCAACGGATTGCGACGAGTAGTTCGAAAAAATAGCGATTGCTTTGGAACGGATAGCTCCGGCGAGCCTTTCGAACAGATGACAGTAGTTTGTTTGAACGGATAGCTCGAGCCATTCTAAGGGATGACAATATTTTCTGAAATGCTACATGATGTAGACGTCTGATGTAACTGGAGCCGTTCGAAAACCCTATCTCATCTCGTTTAAGGACGTTCGCGCTAATTGTTTCTGCGCATCCTTACTGCGCACGCAAATTCACATGCCACGTCATGCATGAGCGCGCGCGCCAAGTCATAAAATAAACAAATGATAGGGCAGTTGGCCATTGCTAGAGCTTTGCCTGGATTTAACGATCTTGGACGTTCGGTGACCCCAATTTTTCTTTGGATAGATCATTTCCTCTACTGATTTTCTACGTTTAGGGAAAAAAAATGAAGAAAATCTATCGACTAGAAAATTGAATTTTTGGCAAAATGCACCATCGAATTCCGTTCTTAATAGCTGTTTGTGCATCTGTGCGGCGGTTTCAAATGCCTCTTAAAGGGTTAAATTTTGGGAAAACGTTAGTAACATTTGAAATTATTTAGGCAACAGACCCACTTCTACAAAATATGACTAAGATCGTTTGCCTCCGTTGACTCAGCTTCGATATTTTTAACTGTAAATCCCTGTAGACCTTGCTCAATTATATGGAACAATTTTTCGAAATCAGGGTAGTTTTCCACACGCTTTATCTCTGAAGCGGAGACGGTGACCCCCAATTTTTTTTGCATTTCTGGTACAAGTAACTCATTATCTGCCTTCAGTAAAAATTTAAAAAAATTCTATCGACTGGAAAATATTCGCGCGAACGTCCTTAAGTGGCTGCTAAACGGTTAACGAACGTTTTGTCTCTCGGTGCATGTCTAGTCTTAAACTATGTTTCTTGCTTTTTATTTCAACACTGCTCAAAACGTTCGGATCTCTAGTCTGTTCAAAGCACATTTGGCTCTTGAACGCTTGGATGCTGAACTGAATATCAATATAAAACCATATCAGTGCTCGATGATGACTACACCATCTTTCTTCTTGTAAATTAGCTTTTGATTTGCAGCACTTGTCCCAGTTTTAATTTCATATAAGAGGTGCTCTTTTCTTTTTTTTTTTTATAGTGCTTACCTTAAGATTGAAGAAGATAACCCTGTGACTTTAGAAGGCTATAAATTCATCAACGGGAGTGTAGCAGGTGTAGTGGTATCAGTCAACAGAGATGAATGTCAGTGTTGTTAAAAATTTTGAAAAATATGACTTGCGTTTTTAATGGAACTAAATTTTTAACGCCGGTTATTTGAGTGGTCGAGGAACATGAAGTTGCCATGACACCCACCTTTCGGCCGGTGTGTTTTTTGATCACCTGATAGATAAGGAACAAAAGGGTGTGGGTGAATTCCTTTATTTTGAGTACTTTTCTTGTGACGGCACCTAACGCAACACGTTGCGCGAATTTTTCGATAGTGGAACTTGACAGATCTATAAAAAGATAACCAATGGAATAAAAGCAAAAATGCTGACACCCTTTTGGGATTGACGCTTTGTGATCAACACTGCACAGTTCTTTTGCATCAACGATCGCATTTCATTCCCGATTAATTCGCTGGATCGTCAGTTGGTCGTTTTGGAGTTGATGGCTTCTACCGCCTTTGGAAAGCAAAAGTCAAAACACTTTAACTCTAAATATATAGCAATTGCAAGGAGCTCGTTGTTAGGAAGGAGAACAATAACAGACAATGTAAGCAAATTTGTAATATTCCACAGTGCAACGATATGTCGGTACTAGGTTTTACCCTACAAGTAACTGAAAGTTCAGTGAACATGTAAGACAGATATTACTCAAAGTAAACAGGCGTTTGCATGTTTAAAGGTCCTTTAGAAAGGAGCAATACTTGCGAGAGGAGATAGACCATTTACGATTTAAGTCCTTAGTTCGACCGAATTTTACATATTGCCTTTCTGTGTATGGAGCGTCAGAACCAGATTTGAATATCCTACAACATTTTTTAGATCGCTGCCACAAGCGCTGCTTTGTTTCTTCCCGTTTCGATTAAGGATCCTTTACATAGACAGGACCGCAAGATTTTAAAGGCTTTTACCCATTTTTTGTCTGTAGATAACCATCCACTAGGCTCAAATTCACCACCAAAAATAAATAAATAAATAAATATAATCTGCGTAAAAAAACACAGTGTGCCCTTCCCAAGGTTACATGTAATACCGAACGAGTTATGATATCTTATGCTATTGCTATTGCTATTGCCAATGCTATTGCTACTGCTATTGCTATTGCTATTGCTATTGCTATTGCTACTGCTACTGCTACTGCTATTGCTATTGCTATTGCTACTGCTACTGTTATTGTTATTGTTATTGCTATTGCTATTGCTATTGCTATTGCTATTGCTATAGCTATTGCTATAGCTATTGCTATTGCTATTGCTATTGCTATTGCTATTGCTATTGCTATTGTTACTGTTACTGTTACTGTTACTGTTACTGTTACTGTTACTGTTACTGTTACTGTTACTGTTACTGTTACTGTTACTGTTACTGTTACTGTTACTGTTACTGTTACTGTTACTGTTACTGTTACTGTTACTGTTATTGTTATTGTTATTGTTATTGTTATTGTTAAAACAGAACATAATTTTATCGAATTCTACACTGCCGCTGACGAGTGCAATTTGAGAACTTGGAAAACATCACAAGTGCCCATATATGACGAAATGCACGAGCGATCATACGTTTTTCTATTTATACTATTATTTTTATGAAAATGATGACACATTACAAACGAAGTTTGCAAAACATGTTTCGGTCGTGCAACGACCTTCTTCAGTTGAAAGTAAAATTAATTCAAATGTAACTTCAACTGAATTTTACTTTCAACTGAAGATGGTCGTTGCACGACCGAAACATGTTTTGCAAACTTCGTTTGAAATGTGCCGTCATTTTCATATTGTTAGTCTGCTTCTTTCCAGATCTTTTGGAAATTTATACTATTCTAAAAAGATAAAATTCAAAAATCAAGAAAACGCGACCGTCGTGCTTCTATGGACACGCAACTCTATAATGGCTTCCAAACTGCTCACATGTTTTATTTCAACCAATCAATTACAACCTTGTGACAGGTAAACCAAGCGTGAATATTTTTAGAAAAACGTTATGTACCTTAAGAACTGATCAACTTTTGATTAAGAGCATGAAAAATCAGTTACGCGTTGATAAGTTTGTAACTCTTCTGTAATAGTTAGCTCGAACAGCCATTTAATCTGGGTGAACCGCACTGTCCCGTTGAATGACGTTAAAAGCGACTTGACAAGGGTGGAAAATTGTTTACGGTGAAAGTATGATGGCTGTTTGCTTGCTGGATCTGTTCAGTACAATCGTGGCAAAAACACCACACGAGTACTTTACGAGTAACATATCAGAACATACGAGTACATACGAAGAACATACGAGTAACAGGAGTAGCATACGAGTAGCACACGAGTACATACGAGTAACATACGAGTACATAAGAATAGCATTCGAGTATGTACTGGCCCGCGGTAATATACGGGTTATAAACGAATGCATAGATGCACTGACATACGATGGCAAGAGGGTAACAAACATGAAATGTACCGTTTTTCTCTTGACATTTAATTTTTACATGTGCGCGGGTCATGGAATGCCTTGGATAGTGACTTGAAGAACTCTGACACCATATCCTTTTTTTTTTTTAAATTTAGAGTTTAATATTGGTAACTTGTGTATCTATTTTTAAACAATTTAATGTTATTCTAGATCAGGACCTCTCTGTAGATCACCTACGGATGAGAGAACTTTTCGGTATAAATATTATTAGTATTTAGTATATACCACATAAGTGAATAGTACTTTTCGCGCGCGCTGATTGGCTAGCTCGGAGGTGATTAGCCAAGTACTATTCACCTCCGAGCAGCCGTGGAAAAAACAAAATGGCTTTTGACGGTCTATTGTCACAAATAAAGTTACTCTTTTGGCCGCTAGTTATTCAGCTTGTGTGTATATACTGAAACAATGATTCACCTCGGTGTCGGTGAAAGTGGTGGATATTTACCTCCACTTCGGTGAATAATTGTTAACTATTTACCTCCGCTTCGATGAATAATTGATCTAAAGAATTCTTCATATCCTACTCAGCCTCATTCAATAATTGCTAATTATGTCTTGCACGCATACGCGAGCGCACTAAAGAGCGTACCACACACATGCGCCTGTGCCACATACCTACGTTTTCCATACGCGCACCAGACACGCACAAACAAACCTGAGCGCCGACATTGCGCGTCAAATAAACGCACATTATGTCATTTCTGACGAGTAAGCTAGCGAATAAGGCTGAAATAACTATTTTGTCGGCACGAGATACGACAAGGGCCTGGTTACCAGGGATGTATAACACGTGGTTGCCATCTAGGCTCCAGAACCGCGTTCATTTCGTTTCATTTCGTTTAATTTTTCTCTCTGCCTTACGTAATGTCGGTTACCAAAGGCGATGTTTTTGATCTGATGAAAGCCAACAACTATATCCTTTGATGGCCTCCTTTAAGGTGAGAAATTGCTCGCGGAAAGGCAAAAACATATTGTTCTTGCTGACAAGTCTGAATACGGTCCAGGAGTACGGTCGAAGAATACAAACAACATGGTCTAGTAGATGATTCGGAAGACGAAAAACGTACCTAGAGCGCTGAGATACTTGGCCGTGCAGTTGAGTATTCTCAAAAAAGAAAGAAATCTTCAGCAATGGCTGTCAAAAGATCTCCTCCGTTCCACGGGTCGGTTTTGTCTTCAAGTTCCGGCAATCTCAAACACAATCCTTCCTGCCAGGCACTGCCAATTCTGGTTTCCTCCCTCGTCGTCCTAACATTAACATTTTGTAAAGACCAGGGACTGACGTGCCTGCTGCCCAGCGATGAAAAAGCAGTCTGGTACAGCCCCCCGAAATGATCCCGACCCCGAAAAGATCCCCAACCTTGAAATGATCCCCAAATCGACCACGAAATAATCGCCACTTTTCTTCTTCTCGACCCCTAAATGATCCCTAAGGAATTAGGGAATGGTGATTAAACATGGACTGTGGATTGCCCAATAGTTATGGAAAGTAAAGCTATTTTGGCGTATGTAGTAAATTAATTTATTGCGCCGATATTAACGACTTAAAGAGAATAAAGTAAACTAAGAATAGGGGAAATTTTGCAGTACATGTAATTTGTCGAAACATTTATTACTGAAGCTGATTTGTGTTATTCTGAATGATAGACTGTAACTGACATAATGCGTGGAGCAAACAATAGAAAAAGATACAAAAATATTAACGTGCTATATGGCAAGCTTTCGAAAGATCACAAAACTTTGTCTTGATAACATTTCAACGAATCCGACAATCAAATGACACTTAAACATTTAGAGATGGCGTAAATGAAGGGAAATTACAGTAAAACATATGGCTAACAGTTTTCTAGATTAGTAAACTTTGTAATAACAGAGCATGGCAAGATTCGGCGAGCCCTAGTGAGACAGCAGCTTATTCTTTACAATAGCGAGAAAAAGCCAAAAATTGTCGGATGTAAGATCGGAGACATGCGCAGTCGAATGTGTTTTCCATATCCGGGCATTCCGTGTGCTTGCGAATGCACGTGGAAGTATCGATCGATTTCGAGCAATAGTTCCGCTCAACTAGAAATCATAAACACGATGGGTGAAATATATCTCTAATTACTTGTGAAAGTATTCATCAAGGTCTTGAATGGTTTAGTGATGACTCTCGAGGAAGACAACAGATTTTTATGTGTTTGGCTGCTCTATTATGTGAGCAATTTTTCCGATTCGCAAATGGAGGTGCCAAGATATCGATTAAGTTCTACTTCACGAGATCATTTTTTTTTCTCAGGGGATTCAGCAGCAGGGAAGTGTTAAGGTCCGGTAATACGGACAACATTTTTTTTCAACTTGTCTCACAGCATTGTTGCATTGCAAGTTGAAACCCTCTGTTGCGCGTATTACCACGTTTGTGACTAACTTTTCTTGCAACAAAATACAATGTTGCAAGTTGAGGCAACATGTTGCGCAAAGTAGGCTTGAGTTCTACTTTCTGCAACAAATGTTAGGTTTGCTGCCCGTATTACCACTGAAGCTTCAACTTGTCTCGCAACAAATTTAAATTCAACGCTTGTGGATTGGCTTTCGCGAAGCCCATCAACACGCAAAGAAAAAAAACATGGGGGCGAAAAAAACATAAAGCCTGAATTGAAGTTGACTACTCAACTCCCTGAAATAAGTCAGCAATTTGCTGTGAAGACCTCGAGGGCTATCACAGTCTTTGGGACACCTCGTTTGTCCCTTAAAACAAGCAGCAAAAAAAAGGCAAAAGGGATTGAAGAACTGTCGCAAAAATACAACTTTTCGCTTAGCTATCTGAAACGTAACTAAGCTTCGTACTCACGAAAACTTTGAGAGAACCTCGCTGGCGCAGAAAAGTAGGAAGAAAATGACCCGCAAGAAGTAGAAGTGGAAGTTCGTCGAAACGCTAAATTACATGAAAGAAGGAGCCATTTTTAATTACACACGATTGATCAATTTTACGTGTAGAATTTTGCAGACATGCAACACTGTATTTTGATGCGAGACAAGTTAGTCACAAAGGTGGTAATACGCGATACAGAGGGTTTCCACTTGCAATGCAACAATGTTGCGAGAAAAGTTGAAGAAAAATGTTGCCCGTATTACCGGACCTGGGGCCCGTTTCTCGAAGCTCCCGGTAATTACCGGGCCCATTAAGCTGCTTTGTTTTCCATTCCAGATGGGAGTTTCAAAAGGTTTTAATATTGTACAGTAAAGTTATCAGCTAAAGCAACAAAATGGACTTCATAAGAGGCCAGAACACACCCTACTTTTCTTGGGACTTTGATTTCAAAATACGATTTCGGTCCCGTTATGTTACCGGGTCTTTCGAGAAACGGGCCCCTGAAGGGAGATATGCTTCCAGTCGTAGTAAACTGCTTACTGCAGCCTGCCGGTCACGGGAATAAGAAAAGAGAGGATGATGTGAAGCAACCTGCTTTACGTCGAAAGCGACTTCGGTACCACAGACCAATCATTCACAGTATTCTTCGCTCGTTGATCATGAGACGTTAAATTTGATCGTCGAGTCAAAATCTCTGCCCATCGAGCTAAATAATTCGACCATTGAGTGTCATGTGCCGTCGAGGCGAAAGAAAAGCTTGCAATCATATTGTTCTGTGAATTTAATAGCCCTTGAGAGCCCTAGTGAGGGATTCGGGACAAAATGTACATTTCCAGAGTTGAGCATGAAACCACGTTGCGAGCTGCCTTTACCGCAAGTCTGGTCACAAGGGTCTCAGGAAAGCCGAAGAGGTGAATTTTAAGGCAGATTTTTCGTTCTTCTCGAGTCTTTCGGCCGCCGAAACACGCAATTGGAGTGAAATATATTGGCCGTTATGGAACTGTTATTTTTATTGCGATTCGGGACTTTTCTTATTGAGGAAAAAGCGATTTGTGGAGTGACGTTTAACCAGCGATGCATGGAGTGGTCTGCCTTTCCATTCTTTTAAGCGGCCTTCACACGGCAAACTAAAGTTGGCAAACTCGTGTTGGCAAACTCAAGTTGATGTGTGTGAACGGCACAAAAACAGTCGGCAAACAAGTTGGCAAACTGTTGGCGACGAACAGAACTTGCCTCTATTCTCGCCAACTTTTTCGCCAACTTTTTCGTGTTGGTCAACTCGTATATGACGTGTGAACGGTTGGCCAACATGTGTTGGTAATTTTCAACCATTCAAAACGAGCTCTATTTACGTGATTTATTTGTGTGACACTTCACAAAATGGGAGATGCGAGTCAACACTTTTTAAATTTAATATCAAAGCGGTTCACAATTGTCCGGCTGTTCGGGACGTTTCATCTATAGCCTACAAAGATACTAAAAACAAACAAAACAAAACGAAGGAGCGCGCGGACAAACTTGGTTTTGTCCAAACCTTTTTAATTCTCCACCTCTTTCTGGATCTTCTCTTCTTATCTTCTGTTTCACTGTTGTACGTGATTGAAACTGCACTAAAAAGCGGCCATGTTGGAAATTGCCGTGTTTGTTATTTGCCACGAGTTTGCGGGTGAAGGAACGAGTTTGCCAACTTTTTGAAGTTTTCCAACACGAGTTTGCCAACTTAAGTTTGCCGTGTGAAGGCCGCTTTAGAGAGAGGAGTAACGGTTTCAAATAACTTCACTAAACGGCGCCAGAATGGCTCTGAAATCGGCAGAAGAGACAAGTTCGCGACACATTTGAAGTAGAAAAACTTTATTTCAAATAAGATAGTTATCTACACAATTTTTTTTTTTTTTTAACGATCGGTGATTTTCACATACAATTCTCTATATACAAAAGCTGTCGCAAACACCACGTATTTAGAGCTTGGGGAGCCTGTGGCTACTCTAAACCCTATTAGTATAAATTTACCGCAGTCTATTGTGAATCCGTGAATTTGATTAGCTATATTACCGTTTTCTATCTGCTGATAGTCAACAGTTACGCATCAGTGCACATCGCGTATCACGTTTGAACCTGATGTAACATAATAAAACAGTTCTTTTCTACGCGTTACTTGACATTTTTTTCTTTTTATGCAATGATACCACGATAAATTTATACGAAAACAATTAGACCACTCGCCCTCGTTTTCTACCAGCGATAGTCAACTTGGTTGCGCCTCGTTGACTATCTGCTCGTAGAAAACTCGGGCTCGTAGTCTAATTGTTAATTATACCGTTTATTGAAACTCACCTCAGCATTCTTCGATAATCCTGAATTTATATCAGGAGGCTCATCATCATTTCCCGAAATATTTAAACTATTCGTAAAACAGAGCACAGAGGAAGAGCTAAGCACCACGCAGCGCGAAACATTGGCTCGATTACCAAAGGAGGGTACACCAGACACGAGAGAGCGGCGAAATCGAGCCTATTCGAAACATTGCATCAAATTAAATAAGTCAAATTCGCCTGGATCGAGAATGGAGCGAGACTGAAACGAAACGGTGACCCGACACTGAAATAGTTTTTTTTTTATTTGAAACTTCGTACGATAAAATGTATAACTGTATAACTATATGTATGTATGTATGTATGTATGTATAAAAAGAAATTGGATTGGGATTGGGATTGGGGAAATTCAATAAAGGACAAAAAAGCAATCCACAGTCCTATGTTTAATTGCCATTCTCTAATTCCTTGGGGATCATTTCCGGGTCGACAAGAAGAAAAGTGGGAATCTATTCGATGTCAATAGGGGAATCATATAAAGGTTGGGGATCATTTCGGGGTCGGGATCATCTCGGGGACTGTAAGTTCGGCTCCCCAACTTCAAAGTGACTAGCTGAGCAGGATTTATGAGGTGCAGTCCTGTCTTCCTTTGATTGAAATGATTTTAATTTGGAAGCTTTGGGCGATAGTTAGCCTGATCTCAGTTCTGATCCAGTGTCTTGCAATGTTTTTTACCGCTGGTTTTAAGCAATCTCTACCGGCATAGGTTAGTTTCTCCGACGCTTCCGATTCAGCCTGTGGCGCATTTGTCGAGTCCGACTGAAATTGGTTTTTCATGATAATTTGTCCCCTGAGGAAAAAGTGCACAGTTTTACTTGGAGAGAACTTAAGGCCGTTTTTTCCGCCTTGGCGGCCTTTGCGGGGCGTTCGTCCAACGCAAGGGTCATCTGGTATTCAGACAACCAGAATGTTGAGACTATTCTTTTCAACGGTAGCAGGAAATTGGATCTGCAGGTGTTAGCTCTCCAAGCCTTTTAGAACTCAGGGATCTGATTTCTAAGGGAAACGATCCTTGTAAGTTGATAGCTCCTGATCAGCCTATTAGTTACAGCACTTGAGAGAAACTTTCAGGAGGAACTTGAAGAGCATTGAGGCAGACCCTTCCAGGTTAGGGCTGCACTCTCTGCGTTCGGGTAGCGCGACTGTGACAGCAAACAGTGGTGTTAGCGACAGAGTGTTTCACAGACAATGTACGGCCGCTGGAATTCGATACAAACCAAAGACATATATGTTAGTGACGACCTGGATCAAAGAGTTTCTGTTTCCAGATTCTTTTAAACTAGCTTTAATTTCTATTTATCACGACGACTTTGCCCGGAGGTTCCCGCCAAGCCCTCCCAAAATAAACCTATTTGATTAAGCGGTGCTTAGTCCAATCCCTGAATTCTCCGTTTTTTTCGCCCCCTATAGGAGCTGAACCCGAACAGGCCAACAGGGAGACCAGGATAACTTGCATGGGCATGCTCAGAACGCCGCCATTTTTTCCCCCAAATCGGGGGGAAAACCATACTTGGAAGTACTTTCCAGATTCGGCTTGTGGCGGGATTTTCTGAATAATAATATACAAGCAACATTTTCTGCATTCAGATTGGTTAAAAACATGTCAATTAATGAGACGCTAAGCCACATTCGATTTGTTTTTACCACATTATCAAAGATAACGGAGGAATTCTTTGTCAAGATTTGTTGGCATTTGAAACCAACGACTCGGACTTGGAAACAGTATCAGTAACTAGTTTAAAAGCAACGGCACGGACGTATGGGCGTATGGGCGCGATAAAATGTGTTTAGTACCGGTAGTACGCTATTGTATTTTTGTGAGACCCCACCCCTAACCTCCTACGCAGACGTTCTTAGGCTTGTCACGCGTTCCTCCCCACGAACGTCTGCTCAACGGACCGGCCACATCCGTTGGTTGACGGTTAGCCAATCATAGCTTCTCTGCCAATCTGGGCAAAGCTGGACTTTGACCGACTTTGAACCAACTCTTCAACACAAGAAATTTGTGCCTCAAAATGTTCAGAATTTTCACTTACATACGAGTTCCACCAGCAACTCCAGACGTACATATTATTTTAGAAGTACCGGCAACTGATAAGATCCACATTGAGGACCGGTACGGTCTTGCCAGAGCTAAGTCAAACAATGGGATATACAACACGCAAAACAGTCAACTGATTCGCACGTAAACAGCTACATTTTAATTATGTGGTGCCAGAAGGGACAAAAGGAGCAATAAACCTATTCATCGAACTCGAGAAACACAAGCTCAACCAAATTGATGGAAGAAACATAAGAACCTCACTACAGGAACGTGTAGCTTTCTCGAAGTAAAGCACGGCGTCTCCGAAGAAAAAACCGGACGTGGGTAAATATGATTTGCGTGATAAGAATCGAGAATAAGAAGCAACATACGCTCTACTTACAAATAGTCCTAGTGAAACAACCGGGCCCTGCGCCACAATATTAAATGCAGGTAAGCAACATTTCACGGAAAAATTCTTATTTTCCATATTGTGCCCGTCGAGGGCAAATATCGTGCAACATAAATGAGCCTAAACAATGCATAAGCACATGGCAAACAGCCTGACAAACAACAGAGATGTCAACATTAACAGAACTGGATTGGTTCTTTTAAAACAAAGGCTAACCGCCAGTGAACGGAAGTGGCCTGTCCGTTGAGCAGACGTTCGTGGGGAGGAACGCGTGACAAGCCTAAGAACGTCTGCGTGGGAGGTTACCCCACACCTTGATGGCTGCTATTTCCATTAACGAGCTGAAAAATAAAGCTTGCCAGTATTTTTTGATCTTAGCCCAATTTCGTGACCGTCATATACAGGTAAAAGACAATGAAATTGTGGATTCAGAAAGTCTAAAGGGTGACCGCATCCGTTATGTACAGGTGACCGCTCTATGCAGGTCAACTTAACAGTAAATATTAGGGATGACTTTTGGGAAGTTTTTCAGTGACCATTATACACAGGGTAACCACTATATACAGGGCCGTTATACACAGGTTTGACTGTACTAAGTTATGGGAAGCGACATTTTGCAGAGGCAGAGGGTCGCAAGACAGAGATATGGGAAAGATGCACGCGCTGCCGAAGGGGAGGTGGAAAAGAGCAAAAAATTTCACACTAGACCAGAACGGCGTAACTTGGCGGAATAGACCGAAAACCAGAGAAGGTTTGCATAAATAGGCAAATGAGTTCCCTGGAGACATGAAAAGCATTGTCTCCTACACCCTAAGGTGTTGTTAGGATACCGGCGTTTCGCGCAGGCTAAATCCGTGGCTATTTTGACGGTGAAAATAGCAAATGACTTGTACGTGTACAGATAGCTTTATCCTTGGGGCGCGTTGGTTTGGGATCAATCCGGAAAAAAAGTAATGGGAATATTGCGAGTAAGCGTTTGTTTGGGAGCTATTTTTATTCCGGCATATTTGGATTTCCATTCCGGCTATTCTGCTCCAAGATACAGAATAGCCGGAAGAGCTAGAATAATGACGTCATTGTTTTCGCTAAAAACAAAGATGGCGTCGAGTTCAGGTGAAAGTGTTGAGGCTGTTGAGAGAAGGAATGGCATTCGGTGGAGCAGAAAGGAGACTTAACAGTTAATTTCCCAATACAGGGAGCGCGAGAAGCCTTTCAGAAATGAAAATTGTAGGAAGAAAGGCATTTGGGAGCTAATAACAGCGAGTTTGGCGGCAAAAAATAAAAACTTCGGCGCACGACCTGAGGAGGTTGAAAGAAGAATGCCCATTTTACAGGGAAAATGCAGGTATTTCTGGTTATAGGCCTAATGTTCGCCCGTATGCGACAAGCAGCAGCTCAGGGAAGGCGGATTGAAAAACCTCGTCACTTCTCTCAGCCCTCGGTTTCCATTGTTAAAGTTGCTAAGCGAAAAAAAAAAAAAAAAAAGCAGCTGACTTTTTCGTGCAACAGAGAGCAATCGCATCAGAATATCCAGAATATCAGGAATAACCGTTTCTTTGGCAAACGAACAACTTACCTGTTCCGGAATATAATCTTATATATTCCGGATTATTCCGCCAAACGAACACGCCCTTTGTTGCTTCTCAAGGATTTGTCACGTGCATTGTAAATTTTGTGTTATATGGTGTTCGGGTTGGTTCTCGCCAGGCCCTCCCAAATTAACTATTTGGTTCAGCGATGCTGTGTTATTATTTGTCGTACATGAAGTGGAGAAAAAATATCGAATTATCTTCAACAATCAAGCAAAAATCGCTCTTTGACTAGCGTGGTGTGCTGGCGCATGTAGAGATTTAGAGACAACTTCCCTTTTTGAACCAAACTGTTCTGAACACCATTGCTTGCATCTGCCTGCCTAATGCGAACATTGCGTTTCGCTTTGTCAAGTCTCTAGTGATTCGCTTTGGTGGTTATATTAGGACTTTCAATAGAGCATTTTCATTCACTTGGGCAGCACATATGCAAATTTATTGTCGAAAAAAGAAAATGTTTACATAGGAAAGAGAACTAACACGTAATTGTCTTGGGACACCGACATGGTTGCCTTGTATTCAGGTCATTTACGAAAGCAAAGCTCAAGGCTGTAGCTCCGGTCGTAGTTGGAAGTACAAACCCAAGTTGGCATCATGAACGGACAAGGTATTCTTTACTATTAACCACACCTTCTAATATAAGGTAAGTCTTCCACCTTAACTTAGTATACCCTGTTTTTTCGCATTATCGTTTCTCCAGATCTCTTGCGTTTAAATTCGCCCACAAGAGTACTGCGTTCGAAATAAGTTTTCGCAAATTGAGAGAGACAACAAACCGTATTCGTGTTGTTATTGGATTGGGACTAGCTTGTAATCAAGGCGAATGCTTGGAGTATTCTCAAATGTAAATGATATTTATCTCTTCCAAATGATACTCCTCCAAATGAGTGTTCATTGCCAATACTAAGAACACGAATGTAGCCTAATGGCAAAAAGATAAATATCACCATATGCGAGAAGTATTCCAGAGTTTCTAGGTTTGCCCATTTTGAAAAAGTAATGCAATTTGTATAAACAATGAACTGAAGCATGCATATACATTATACATTGTATTCCCAATAAAGCTTATTAATAAAAATAACGTTCTTAGGCATGAGGACAGCGATATGAGAGAGGGGAGGGGTCGCATCCACTACCCTCCTCCCAGCCATCCTCTTGTACATCCGAGGAACTTTATATATTGTGTTATACGATATTTAAAATAAAATACGTTTTCTCCTAAAATTGTTTTAGTCATGTTGTATTACTTAGTTTAACAACTGTGAAATCAATCCTTTTATTTAAAACTAAATCATTGAATAACGCAATTCAAGAGCTTTTCATGACATATGAGCAATTATATAATGGTCTACAAATATGGCGAGCCTACGACTAATTTTTGTGGGCGTTGTTATTATTAATTTACTTTACTTATAATATAGGCGCATTTTAATAAAACAATTCTTCCACTTCCGCTTGCTGGATATAACATGATTATAGCCGACTCGGCGGCGCTCATGGAATAATCGTTAGCTAGATGGTGTTAGTGGCGGTTTCATTCACGTCTTCAGTCCTACGCTGGTTGGTCTTACGGCTACATGCAGTTACAAAGCCTCGAAGCATTTTTAACAGAGCACCCTTAAATTCTGTAATTCTGAAAGGGTAAATGATTACATTTACGAGCGAATTGCTAAAATGTAAGAGCTTGATAATATAAAATATCCCAGATGAATCAATTTTAAAGAACAGTAAAGGCCACATGTTTATTATTTGGAATGGAAGCCAAGTTAAGAACGAAGCTCCTGTGATCAAAAACAAAGTCTTTGCCAGTCTTGTTTCTCTTTGTAATTGCTGATTCTGGTTGTCCATCCGTGTTTTTCGCTTAAACCAGATAACGCAATACGCAGAACAAATCACTAATGTGGGGGCCACAAGTGACACAGAAACGACGACTTGAAAGTCCTTGAATCCTATTAAAAAGTTGTCATACAACACCCGCATGGACATGACGATTGCTGCCAAGATCCACGGTGTGACAATGGCAAACTTGTAAGCGCGCACGCGGAGAGTTCTGTGGCGAAGAGGCCAGCCGACAGCGTACATCCTCTCCAAGGAAATAACAGCAAGCGTAAAGACTGAAGTGAGACCGGTGAAAATGTCAGCGTAAAGTCTAGAATAGAAACGCCACAGTGTAAATGTATTTAGCTGGGCTACGATGTAAAGAGGAACAGAGAGCAGTCCAACCAACAGATCAGCAACAGCCAAACTTATCAACAGAAAATGAGCACGTTTGCGAAATTTCTGTTTGAGAAATATCCAGATAGTGAGAGAATTACCAACGACGATCACTGCAGCTAATAATCCAAAACAGAGTTCCCACAAGATGTTCCAGCCCTTAAAATCCATAACGAAAGACGATAACTGCGTCCGTGAATGTCTCCTGACACTGTAGACAAAATAAGTAGGAATTAGAACTTTACGACCACTTTACCACCGTTTTCGTTGATACGCGACTTTGGAAAACAACACTCGCGGAAACGTTTCCAAAATTTCCGTGTAGTCTTGCGTGTTATCGACAGATCGGATCGAAATCCACCAATCACAGCTACTACTGTGACCTTCAGACCTTCTTTACTTCATGCTAGCGGGCTGTGATTGGTGGATTTCGATCCGATCTGTCGATAACATGTATGATTGACAGAAATTTTGGAAACGTTTCCGCGGGTGTTTTGTTTTCCAAAGTTGCGTATTAACGAAAACGGTGGTAAACTAACTTTAATGTGTTTTAAAATTGTTTATTTTATTTTTATTTTGTTAATTTATTAATTTGATTTTTGAGTTCCTACTGAATATAAATATAATGTTCGGTAAATATTTATTGTTATTATTTTGTGTTTTTGAGTTCCTCGAGAGATAAATTCAGTCACGCTTTTGTAGTAAAGCTCAGTGACACATGTCTCTGTCGGTTTCCGTCCACCATGTTGGTGCCCACCCAGACGGGCTCGACATGGCGTCTCCATACAAATCTTTATAAATTTAGGTAAAAAATGTATCCGCATATCATCTTGGCAAGAGTCTTGCGTCTTTACCTTCTTTCTTTTCCCAGATTCTGGACTTTATCTAGTGAACGGTTCTGACTTTTATTTTGATCTATTTTGAATAGCGTTTCACTGAAAACCAGCAATTGACGATCTTGAGAATCGTTCGAAGAGAAATAATAGGGACCGTACGCATATACGACGGCGACGGCGAAGACGCGCCTAGTAAAAAAATGCGTTTCTATTTTACTTTGAAATTTCTCATTTAGTTAGATCTATTCAGTATGTTTGTCGGTATTAAAATCTGCCCCTGTTAAATATGCTACGAATGCGTTCCGTTCCGAAAAGAATTACGATAAATTAGCCGTTGTGGTTCACGTTCTCGAAACAACGCAAAATTTGGTCATTTCAGGGGTTGCTGTTTTGCAGAGGACGGCAAAGAAATGTACCAAGATTTATAACGCACGTGCACAGCTATTGTTTTGCAGTTCAAACTTATTGTTTGGTGACGTTCTCGTTGTCGTTGCCGTCGTCTTTTGCGTAAGGTCCTTAATGTCGTTATGTGGGGGTTACGTTAGGACTCTTTCACAATCATATGAGTTTTCAAGGTTATGCGTGCACACCGCACGAATGTTGCACAACGTGCTTCGACACATAAGGAGCCAAAGCCAAGAACAATACATGTGTATCTTCTTCGATGCGCGAGTCAACGCCTTGAAAGGAAAGTGCCTCCTGTGATTGTCAAATCTCCATTCCGGATGACATATCCGAGGTTCTCATAAAGGTAAAAGAAAAGGCCAGATTAAGAAGAGATCATTTGATCGAAATCAAAACAAGAGAAGACTGGAGAGTGGAATTTGCATTTATACCTTGGTCTATCCCGACGTAGATATTACATATGGAGAATACTTCGACAAAGCCTTAATAATGCATCAATTAAACTGCCAACCGATGGTATTTGCTAAACTTAGCTGATTTATTTAATGTTAGACATCCTGGCATGGTTTGCACTCAGTTAAGAACTATTCTCTTTTTTGTTTGCTATATTTGCATACAATCTTTAAGCCCTTATGCTAAGGAGATCTCGGCGTAAGTGTGTCTCGACCAGGATGGTAAGTGCGCTTTCGTTACTTAATGTGTTTGTTGTGTGTGTGTTTTGTTATTGTTGTATGTTTTCGACTTTTTATGTGCATCTGTATATACTCGCGTTTATATGATTTTTTATGCTTCTGCCGGAACACTGCGAACGTCACTACTTTTGGAATTGATTGTTTTTGGGTATACACTTTCAGTCGATCTAAGTTTTGCTATTTAACAATTAAACTACTCGCCCGCTTTTCTAGAAAACGAGGACGAGTAGTCTGATTGTTTTAATATAAATTTACCGTAGTCTCATTGTATAAAAAGAAAAAAAGGGCAAGTAACGCGTAGAAAAAAATGTTTTATTATGTTACATTAGGTTCAAGCGTGATGCGCGATGTGCACTGCTGATGCGTAACTCTTTTCTATCAGCTGTTATAGTTCAACACTAAATTTTTCGTTGTCGTCATTGGTCAGAACTGATCACGTGGTACGATCTCGCGCGGGCACTATCTGTCATTATAGTTCACCACTAAATTTGTCTTTGTCGTCATTGGTCAAAACTGATCACGTGGTACGATCTCGCGCGGGCACTATCTGTCAATAGAATGCCCTAGGGCGACTATCAGACGATAGTGCCCGCTCAGCGGAAGTGGCTCATCAAAGGCAGCTTTCCTCCACAGTTTTTTTATAGCTAAGATGAAAAGAATTTATCGTTCCATGTCGATTTTAGTGAGAAGAGAGCAAGAGAAGTATTTGTTTAGACTGAAAACAGCGGTAAACTACGGTACAATAAAACGTCAAGCGGTTAGAGAGTCAACAGTTGACATACAAAATCGTTTATACATGTACAGATGTAATATCGTCTAAAGAGGATACAACGGAAAAATACGAAACACCTTAGCGCTGCATAGCGGGTGAAAATTTTGATAAACAAATTCTTGTCGTTTTCGATTTTGAGGCATTCCGCTACTGGAAAATTTAGTGGTGAACAATAAAGACAATAGAGAGTTTGTGTCTCGAAACTATCGGTCTGATAGTTACCCCTTGGAAATTTGATGTTCTTACAGCTAGCATATTTGCCTCGAAGCTTCGCTTTTCGGGCAAATATTTGTTTTAAGAACATCAAATTTCCGCAGGGCAACTATCAGCCGATAGCTCCTCGACAGAAACACTCTATTGTAATTTAGCCAATCAAATTCACGGATTCACAGTAGACTACAGTAAATTTATACTAACTAGACGCATATTTGCGTTCACTCGGGCTTTATGTTGGGGAGAAACTCTGGTCTTGTTGCACGTAGTTTCGCAAGTATTTTTTTGTAATTATGGCTTATCTTGTAACTGTTTCTGTATCGGTATGTTGAAAATGCAGGGTTATTACTTATGATACAAGTTGAAAACATAGTTGTTATGTTGGCTGAAGACATGTTCCTGGGCTGGGTTGGGGGGAGATAATGCCCCCCATATATTATGGGCTATTGTTTCAAACATTTTACTAGCAACCATTTATTTCATTATTATTTTTTTTTGAGTTTCTACTTGAGTAAATTCTATTGCTGGTTTAGAGAATTGTAGTGGGTTAAGGCTGACTTACAGTCCGTACTGCGCACTCTCGAGAGTTTGTTTGCTTCATGTAAGATATCACAAAATGTAACCATTTCGCAACTACTTATATGAAGTAAATTCAAAGTTTAAAAGCAACCGCCATTAAGGATACGAAGCGGTCGAAGCTTAATACTTCGTTCTTTCTTATATCACTTCATGAAATCTAGTTTTTTGAGATCTTTCAGCTCAGTTGGGATGTCATCTACATACAAATTGTTTACTATTGCTTGACAGGGAAGGCTACCTTGACTGGCTTTAGAGTGACAAGTCTTACATATATATTCTTTTCCATCAAATGACAATAGTATGTTAAAAATGTCCTGAGAAGGGTAGCTAGGTTTATTGAGTTTTAGGACAGGTTTCTTATAAAGTGTTCTGTTACATATACAACAAATATAATATGGGCCTTCCTTTATTTTTCTGTTGAACTCTTCAATACACAAATCTAAAGTTTTATTTCTAGCAATATAATTCTGCTTGCGTTTCTCATGTACTTTTTGTTTTGTAGGAGCATCCATTGTTTTGTATTCTTGTGCTTTTTTGTTTAACAACTCTTGTTTCTCATCAGAATCCATGGTTTTGCATTGTTGTGCCATTTTCTCTAGCAGGTATTGTTTCTTTACAGTATCCATTGTTTTGTATTTTTGGAACAGTTTTTTCTGTATTTCCTGTTTATTTTTCATATCCCTAACTTTTTTTTTATCCAAAAATATTTTCTTCTTTGGTGGCTCCATTGCTTCATAGTGTTTTTTATTTCTATGATTCTTCATCAATTTTTTCCTTTCATTTCTGTCAGTTACTTTACATGAACATGAAGCAAACTGTATTCTGTAATGCCCTCTTGTATTGTTGTAATGGCATCAACAAGTGAAGCTGTTCTATTTATGTTTTTAGTGTATTAAATGGGGGATATGTCTCTTTCATTATAGAGCAGGAGAGAATACATATATTTTGATCTTTTTGTGGGTTTAAAGATACGACTGATGCAATATGAGGAAAATGATATCAAAAACCCTGTGCATTCACTGTTATTTATTATATCATTCTCAAGAATTAACTTGCTTTGAAATGAATCAGTTAATACTTCAGTTCCAAAAACCTCTATAGTTATTGGAAGATTAGCTGGTAATAGCTGGTTGTGTTCTAAACTTGATTTACGAAACATGTTTTTGCCATTGTTGACAATGGTGGGTAAGGATGATTTTTAATTCCAGTAATTGCCTGGTTTAATTACAGGGTAGCAAAGAGAGTATAGAGCTACAGCACAATCTGTGGTTTCATTCACACTATATAGAGATCATCCTATTTTGAATATTCTCAATTTGTACTCCTCTCCCTTCAAATATATCATTGTTATGTATACTTTGAAAATAATGGACTAAACTATCAATGGACGGTACTTCAAGAAGAACACATGTACCTTGAGGCTGCCCTCTACCATACAAATCTCTAGCATGAGAATCAAATATTTTGAACCCCATATTACCATTACAATAGATTGCAACAGCTATACACCTCACTGTTAATATGAAATTAGTGTAGTTTTCAGATCTAAGCAACTCAAAGGCTCTTTGTAAAGAGGCGCAGTACTGATATCCCTGTATAGCAGCATCTTGGTGTACAGTACCAGAGTAGCTTTCACTGTATTCCAGCTGGAATACAGTGAAAGCTACTCTGGTACTGTACACCAAGATGCTGCTATACAGGGATATCAGTACTGCAGCCTCAAGGTACATGTGTTCTTCTTGAAGTACCGTCCATTGATAGTTTAGTCCATTATTTTCAAAGTATACATAACAATGATATATTTGAAGGGAGAGGAGTACAAATTGAGAATATTCAAAATAGGATGATCTCTATATAGTGTGAATGAAACCACAAATTGTGCTGTAGCTCTATACTCTCTTTGCTACCCTGTAATTAAACCAGGCAATTACTGGGGGATTACAAATCATCCTTACCCACCATTGTCATGTCATGTTTTTGCCATTGTTGACATTTAATGCTGTTGGTAATTCCGACTGCATTAAAAATGCGTGTCTGGCTAATCGTGACAAACTTGAATAACACTGATTTCCAATATTCATTATTTACATAAGATCATTTGCAGAGCTGATCCCCTGTTTGTTATTGTAAATCAAAGAGCACAAACTCATTGCAACACAATGTTGACCTGCATTCTGTCAAAAAACTAACTCGTTACCTTGACTATATGGCTCCAGCTGCTATTGTTTTGTTAGGGTCAACATATATTGTCTCTACTCAATTTATACTTGCAATAATTTGCAACATGGGTCTCACTCTTGCAAAGACACGTCAGTTTGTTACAAGAAAACAATGTTAAATATAGACTGGCACGATATTTTACCTCTCTTATACTTTGACGGAATCTGCTACGACAGTTAAGCATAAACTTCTTTTTTTTTGAATATATTTTTAGCATTTTACATAACAGTACAATGTAGATGACATGGGAAAACACGAAAGAATACGTGCATAGACAAATTCTCTAACCTTTCTGCTTTTGTTCCTTAGACTTTTCAAACTTCTTATTGGTATTCTGCTTGGTTCACAATCGCGTCTACATACACGATGAGACTTTAGTTTATGCTTCTCTCGATTAACATTATATAACTCAGTTGATATAGCATGTTTCTCGATGAAAGGTTCACTCATAAATGTTCGCTCATAAAGAGATCTCTCGTAAGGTTTGCGGACCAACCCGTTCCGAAAGCGCTCCTCATCTTTTAGTGTCGGTCTATCGCGAACGCTGTGTGCACATTTTGTATCTGTTTTGTATCCGTACACAGTATTTGTGCTGATCTTCCACCGCATAAACTCTTCTCCGTCCGCTATTACACCATGCCATGTGCTCATCAGTAAATTCTTCGCGCATGCGTATTAATTAAAGAATTGCAAACTGTGGCTGAACGAAAAAAAAAAAAAACGAAGCCGAAATTTCAACTCGGGCGTTTCCTTTGGAAAGCCCGAGTAATTACATTTATGCGTCAGAGTAAAGGAATGTCAATTAAACGTTCTAATGAATGATACACTTGTCAATAATGTGCAAAGAACAATCTACAAACTTCTAAAATGCTTAAATCTGTTCCGAAGCATGTGTTTGAAAACGATTCTAGGTGCGAAACCATTCTCATGAAAATGAGTTTTGCATGCAGGTTCATTTTCATGCAAATCAGAGTCATTTTCATAAGAATGGTTTCGCACTTAGACTCGCTTTGAAGCAGAGGCACAAGGGAACTCGAAAATGGGCTATTATTACCTTCAAACGCGAGAGGCTTTCAAAAATCGTCGAGCTGTCTTTTCCTGGCGTAGAAAACAAAAAGCTGAATTGATATTCTTACAAGACACGCACTCGAGTAATTAAGAACGAGAGGGCCTGTGGATAAAAGTATGGGGCGCGTAAATATTGTTTTCTCATGGGAGCACAAGTGCCAGAGGTGTTGCGTATAAAGAACGGTCTGGGGATATCAAAATTCAGATCGGGTTTACACTGGAGGAGATTTTTACGGATTCGTAAATGTTTCTGGATTCGCCAATTTTGGAGTGTTCGGATTCGTTGACGTGTACACTAAGAGGATATCCAGATTGAGGCCGACCGTTTACACACGGCAACAACTCCGGGAACACTAATGATGAAAAGGTAAACAAGCTGTTTGTTGCCTCGTCGACAACGAAGAACAAAATGCCGCCAGAAAAAGGCTAGGGGTAGATTGAGACAGTCTGAGGTTTCTTTCCACTCACTTACCATGCTACTGTTGCCAAACGTGTTGTCTAACCAGGCATTTGCCCTGTTCTTATATCAGAATCGCCCAGGTTTTCGATCGTGTCATCGTCATTCGTCATTTTTGGATATAAAAGTGTGCAGGAAGTCAACATTGTTTGCGTCGAAATTTTTGGTATTGGGTTCTAAGAAATTGAGTGGGGCCTTATAACGAAGATTATTAAATATTATCCTAGGAAACTGTATAGACAGAATAAGGGCAACCAAATAACCGGGGGGTGAGGGGGAAATGAAGGGTAACGTCCAGTGTAGGCATCCAAAATGATTGACATAATTCAGCGTTTTGTTTTTCCTGGTTGCTAATTATTTAGATCATCCTGCGAAAACCGTAGTCGGCGAGGCATATTAACTTACTTCTGCCCCATAGGACTATCTGCTTTAGTTGTGGTTAAGTACTGTATAGATCGTTTGCCATTATTGTCTGCGGTTTCAAAAGGTACACAACAGTTCGACATGGTGGTACGGCAAAATATGGTTCGAACATCAGGTCTCTGATGGCTCCCGCAGGGTGATGTATATAGTCGTCGATCGTTTACGGGGTTCCCTACCTGCAATATTCATGAAGACAACCTTTGCCGATGGTCCTTTTCAATGGGGATACACACCTTAATCAAAAGCGGATCAAAGATGGGGGGAACTAGAAGGACTTCATTTTACGGAAACCACGTCGTAGCATCTATGGTTTCTCCTCTTATTTCAAAATATAAACAAACCATTTCTTGTATTAAACAAATTTCACAACTAAATTGTTCAACAACTATCCCTATGTTATTCTTATTATTGTATTAATTCTATTTGTTT
>JAHPZR010000093.1:75000-94375 GCA_019787425.1 Platygyra sinensis | reverse complement strand
TTGAGTACCGTCAAAAAGTGCGGCTCAATTTCAAGACATATTTGATAAACCAACCAGATGCCAAAGTTGATGGTATTTATGGAAAATCAATGAAGCTTTTAGGAAAAAACAACATAGTTGTCTTGGCGCCAGGCTATGATAAAAAAGCTTGGATGTTAGAGCCAATAATATAAGGAATGTTCCCATCTTGTCATGCCAGGGAAGCAAAAAGGAGAGTATAGGTGTGACAAAAATTGTCCGTATTTTAAAGTTCCACTAACCTCCCAATTTTCTTTGCTTAATAAATCTCCCTTTTACTATTAAAAATTTTCCTCATAGCTATTATTGTTAATTTTCTGTGATTTTTCAGAGTTCATAACATTCGCCTCTTCCAGGTTCATGACTGAGGAATAAGGGAGAATGGGTCAGGTTGACTTGTTATGTCACTTCAGGAAAAACAATGCTTGCTTTCAAGAGAAAATAAATGCAGATCTGGAACACCATGAGCAGAAAACCTCTTGCAAATGCCTGGTGGAAGGTGTGTTGTAGGGGGCTGTAGCAACATAGTCTCCTCAAAATAAGGTATTAGCCTTCACATGATACCAATTTTCAGAAGCGGAGAAAAGACAAAAAAGAAGGGTCGACTTTGTAAAAGGAAAACATGTGAAGTGGGAACCATCTAAAGTTTCTCTTGTATGTTCTGGTCACTTCAAAGCTGATGACTTTGATCAAAGTTTTAGTCTACTGGGACAAAGCTCGGCTTCCCCATGGCTGAAGAGAGATGAAATTAGCATATCTGTTTACCCCACCATTCATCCAAACAGTACAACGCAAGCCCCCAAAACAAAGCAGTCGCAGGGAAAGGTGAGAAATTCAAGCATGAATTTGCAAAAAAAATGAAAAACAAAAAAATATGCACAAAAGAGTGGTCAAAAGAGCACATTCTCCATTCTCCATTATTATTTTTCAGAATAAGCCAAAATGCATGCTTTAATTTCTTGAAAATGGCCTTTGAATTGTTTTTGTACAGAATATAAGGAAAAACAGTTTAAGCCATTTAGTTAAATTCATTTTTCTGTTTCTGGCCATTTGACATAGGGTGTGGTCCAATGATGTCATGAACTGGACTATAATTATTTACCCACTATGATTACTGTCCAAATTTGGTCCAATTGAAGCATACATTTGCAGAGTTATAGCCAATTGATTTTTCCCTAGCAATGGCATCAAATGATACTTTGATGGGCCCCTTAAAATCTGACTTCCGACTTGTTAAAATCTGACATTCGACATTTGACTTGTTAGAATTTGACATCCAGCTTGTTTAAGTCCAACATCCACCTTGTTAAAATCCAACATTGTTGACTTGGGTCAGTGGGGAACCTTGAAAAGACGACAGTGAAGACAGAAAGTCCTGGTTCAAATTTGATCATAGTACCACTTTGATTATTTATTTTTATCATTGATATTCCTTCAGGTAGACAAAACTACTGACATTTTATTGTCTGATGATCAGTTAAGAGTGTTAGAGTTAAATGCCCATGGAAACAATTAAATTAAGACATTTCTGTGAAAAAAGAAACAAAAAGACAAGTTAAGAGGACAGGAAGGACAAGTTGGAAAAACTGTGCAAACGCATTGGTGCTAGCTTGCACTTGAGGCCCTGTAAGGGCAAGACACCTTTTCAGTCGTATGCTCCCATTGCAAAGAAGCCACCCATTAAACAAAGCCTGTGCTTTGAGATTGGATGGAAACATTGGGTTGAGGGTCTGTTTACGCAAAAAAAAGTGGAGCGAGGAGGAAATCGAACTTTGGATGTCCCAAGGCATGCTAGCCTGTACGATTGCTTAAAATTGGCAAAGGGATTTTTCTTCCAAAAGGGCAAAAGTCCTGAAAGAGATGATAGTGTTCATTGAGTACAATAAACTAAAGCAGTGAGATTTTCAGCGACCTTGAGGAAGATGGCAAAGTTCATGAGTTTCACGCAGACATATAGAAGTGAGTGTCTGGTTTAAACTGCCCAAAAGTATACCTTTTGTCAAGTCCCTTTATGATTCTGATGACGTTCCCTCCAAAGATGAACTCCAGAAGCCAACTTTCCACAGCTCTGATTCACCTACACATCAACCAGCATGGCCTACTTATGGATCCCACATGAATGAAAGCAGCGGGGAGGTATTTACACCAACTTTAGTAAATCAGAGTGTAAGCTCGCTAGTTGGTTCATCAGATGAATGGAACAAATTCCCTGAAGACTTAAAAGACCAAGAGACTACTCACAGTTGGCCTCGATGTGCCTTAATTATGTTTAAGAGCAGATACTTTCCAACAAATTGTAATAACAGTAATAGAACAAATGTATGAGTTACAGGTTAAATATTGCATACATTTAACCTCTCATTTAACATCTCAACAGCTCCTTTCCGTAGCTGTACAAAGGTTAACACCTAAAAAAGTCATGGTTTAAAAGTTTTCATTTAAGTAACAATGTGCACTGAAATTTTATGCTGCATTTTAGTTAAGGGTTTTCTCTACCCACTAAGCTCTGAGTTCTCCTGTTGGCCATTTTTGGGTCTTATGCTCTGCATACAGACCCTAAGTCAGAGGCAATCTTGGATGTGTGTCACTTTGAGGACGAGATGACACGTGACAGATTACCCAGCGTGTTGTAGTCGGAGAGTTTTAAAGTGCAGCCGTTTTCCCTGTGTTGGGAAAAATTTTGAAGAACTTTCCGTCGCAATTAGTAGTATTTGTTCAAGGTAAGTTATGTTCCATTTCAAAATTGCTCTGTCGTGCCGTTTATGATTCTTTCTTTCATTTAACTGCACTGCTTTGCCTTATTTGTTTCCTGTTATTTCATTCAGGTGTTGCTGAGCAGAGTTTCCCCGGCGAGGAAAGGCAACATATATCTAGTCTCGCCTTGTGTTTAGTCTGGATTGCACTGAAGCTAGACGCTTTCGCAAGCCCACATTCAGTGGCTTTAAATCCGGTGCGGGTTGCACTACACCACATCCCACAAGTAAGCTTTCTCAGGAGTCACGATTAATCTCACAAGCTCTCACAAGCTCTCACAAGCAAGTAAGCTTATCTATCGGCTTGGACTATCGGTGTGGTTTACACCTCGAACTGAAAGAGTTATAGTAATCTAAAAAAAAACTCGCACTGAATAAGAGTCTTGCACTACTATTGTCTGTGCTATTAGCCACTAGCGTAGGAACAATTACAATCGAACAATACCGGAGGATGCTTCTTCATGTGAGCGGGACCGATCTTGGAATATGACGTTTTACTTAAATGTTTTTTATTTACTTGCCAACAATAACAAACCTTGCCGGATATTACAAGTTCCGGAATGAGGTGATGGTTTGGTTTATGCGAATGATATGCTACAATGTTTACATCCCATTGCAAATGATGTGGAGTAAAATCCAGGTCCTACAATATTTCATATCATTGATCCAACATCTGCTGACTCTAGTTTTTTCAGTTAAGTGCTACTGGCTGCCTGGCATTTTTAACTTTTAGGTTATTTCGGGCAGCCAGCACCCCAATCATCTGTTGTATATAAATAGAAGATATATATTTTTTCTCTTGTAATAATTATGGGGTGGAATAAAGTATTGTTGTTGTCCTTACCTTAATGGAAATAAGTATACTCCCTTTTTTAAAAGAGATAGAGCAATTTTCTAAATTTATAAACACAAAAATGACACAATACAACCATATTCCAAAAATGAGGTTAAAATATGAAAGAAACTTGAACTAACCTTTTTCCCAAAAATTTTATGAAACGAAACCAAGAAAGTGCAAAATATCGAACATTTCAAAGCCTTGGATTTCTGTGTGCATAGTAATTGCCAAATTTATTGTGAGACAAAACATCACTTCTGCCTGTAGTAAGGAAGCTACTGCTGTTGTAAAATGGTAATTTCTTTTTGGATTCCAATGGTTTTAAAGTTTTTAAAAAGACAATTGTATTATCGCATACGTCATGAAATAAGCCAAAAAAGAGAAAGATGACATATTTTTTATTGCCTTATTATAAACAAAATACAAATACAATATGGTAGAGATGGAACACCTGCTAGTTATGCAACATTTTTGAGTGGTACACTTTAGGCGAGTGTGTATACCAAGAAAATATAAGTGACAAGTGGGACATTCCACAGTTATACCATGAGAAAGGATTACATAGCTATTTTATACCATGCCATAGAAAATACAGTAGCCAGATGGGAAGGTTGGGTGTGATGCAGTTAAATTGCACTGATCGATGGGAAGATTTGGTGGAATACTGACAAATATACAACAAAATTCCTGCATTCTGGTTGGCTGTTTTTTGTATGGCATGGTATAAAAACAATAATATTATAACAATATTATAATCGATCAAATATTTCACCTGCACACGGTTGGTCTTAACACATCAAATGACCCAATATTCCCAGCTAAAACTGGGGAATATCAGAGATTGTTATACCTCCCAAATATCAATGATTAAGAGTGGAAAAATCAAGCAATGTACGAACGATACGCAGTGTGCATCTTGCCTAGCTGCTTCGCGGCAAGTTTTTTACCCCAAACCTCACTGCCTAGTGTACTTTTTGGATGGAGCACACTATTCAAAAAACAACTGACGATGCCACAGTGCTTAGTTATGAATTTAAACATTCTGAGTCATCATACCAGCAAAACCTCTTGACACAACATGTGCAAGTTCACTTGACATGTGTAAATAGTGCCAAGTTCTGAGAGTTAAACTAGCACGGGGCGTTAAGCAAAAAATGGGGCTAAATCGAAAGATGTTGTGTTATGTCCCATTCTAACTAAAAGCTAAATTATTATTAGAGAATAAAGTGAGTATTAAGTAAACAGTATTCTTCCATACATTTCCCACTTAAAAATTGTAAGGGCTTGTCTACCTTCTCACTTGTAGCAATACAACTCCCAGATACTGGCATTTGAAAACAGAATTCCAACCAAAAGGAATAAAAGCATACTAGCATAAAGCATAAGACCCAAGTACGCATTGCGGACCTATTTTTTGTGGTGTCAGCTCCTTGGTGTTTCATTCAATGGCATCACACTATTCCTTGTAGGAGGGTTAAGAGAGTGAGGTGCAAGTTTTCAGCCTTGGTAGGATTTTCGGATTCCTGAGACCATTATCTCCCATTAACATGTGAAATCATCAACAAACTCTTTTTGACAGCCGAAAGGGCTATATCTTCACAGAAAGTATCAAACACTATAGTGTTGGTAGCGTTGGTGGGTTACTTTTTCATGATTCTCTCAGAACAGTCTCTAGCTTGCACATGTTTAACACCAGATACGCCTCCAAGGGTAATTACGTAAGGACCAACCTTGGCAAAGTTACCTTTGTATCTGCTGCCTCTAAGTTATGGGAAACAGTACCAGCAACTTGAAACAGCTCTCTATTTATAGCTTTCAAAAGCAGTAAAAAAATCATCTTCTCAAGTGTCAGTCATAGTTCTGAATTTCGAAGTAAGTGTCACTTTGTAATCGTATCTATTATTGTTTTCTGACTTTTCTGTAAGTAATTTTTAATGCAACATCTCCATTCTATTTTCATAACACTTTTCGCCTTGTAGATTAGTTTAGTCTTAATTACCGTAAATGCTCAAATTAGTGTCCCACTTTGAATTAGCGCCCCTCCTAAGGCTCGAAATTTTTAATAAGTGCCCCCCTTCAAATAAGCACCATCCCCCTCCCCCAAGAAAAAATGAGTTTTGGTACTCGGTACGATATATGAGACGTATACGGTCTATACTGTTCTTTTAATGAATTGTGACATTGTTCAATAGTATAAACGTAATGTCCTTTCAAAGTCGCACGGGTTTGCCTCTCATTTCCTTGATAGAAATAGTAAAAAAGTAGTTTTCTATAGGGTTTTTGAATTTTTATGTTGCAGTTTGGTTTTAAATAGAAATAAAGATAGTGTCATTCTGAGGCTAAAAATTGATGAAATAAGCACCCCCCTTCAAATAAGCGCCTTCTTCGAATTAGCACCCCCTCTCGCTCTGGGTGTTAATTCGAGCAATTACGGTATAATTTGTTTTTTGTTTCCTTCGTTTCTTTCTTTGCCTGTAAGTAAGCAGCAGCCAAGTCGAAAGCTTTGCTACTTTGCCTGTTGCACACTAATTCAAAAATTGTATCTGTAATTATAGACCTTCTATTATTTTGTTTTCTACACCTTAATAGTGTGAATAAAGTTGTTGTTGTTGGACTATACGATATAATTATATTTTGCACAGTTACATTACAAGTCAAAGTACTGAATTATAAAATTCTAATTTGACAATTTTTGGTAATTGTGATGTTGAGCATGCTTGTTTTTTGACAAGATGAAGTTTGTTTTGGTTAAAGGTTCACTTTCACTAGGGGTGGGCAAAAATGTTATTGGTCAATTCATTGTAGATGACAGTGTAAAATCTTAGTATGTAAACTCATTCATGAAAGGAAAAGTCTACGGGTTTGACTGCAAGTGTTCTCTCCTTCCATTTCCCATTCCCCTGGCCCCCTTTTGCTCACTCCATTTTTGGTGGGTAATTTGAACCCCACTGAAACTCTTGCTATGCAGGCTATACTAACTATTAAATTTTTGACAATTGATATTTCATAATGGGGTTCGGAAATAAAATAGTACTATCAAAAAATAAAAAAGGGCGACCTTTTATTCTGTGTTTAATATACTAAACTAAACTTGATTTCCTGGAATAGTTATATTTTACACCTTTTCCAGACCAACTTGCATTCGGTCGTATAAGACCTTCCAATGAAACATGATACTTTTATGTCCAAATATGAACTGTTAAGTGTTAAAAGATGCATTACATAAGAAAGGAAGTATGTAATGATTGGTACTCAGTTATGGTAACTTAATGTGTTACTGTAGTGAATTGAAATTTTACTTCACAAGTACGTTTTATTATGGAAAGTAATTGCATTTTCAAAGTGCATTATTTATTGGTTCTTCATTTTTAGGAATTATGCTTTGCAAATGCAGTTTTTAAACAATCATTCATTGATGTTAGTGAGAAATAGTATTGTTTTGGGTAGGATAAGGTTGTACCGGAACTTAGTAATACTGAACAGATATAAAAAAAAATATTATGGTTTTGTTCAATTTTGTACTCCTTGGTACTCTAAATTTTGTATAAGCTACCGTAATGTTATAAAAATGCAATTGTGAAAACTTTTGTACTTCATCAAAATAATGGCACCTTAAACATGAGTGGCTTTCCTGATATGCCATCACAATATCTCCTGAAAATGCCTTGGTTTATAAATGGCATACTGACAACCTCACCATGTGATAACAGATTGGCACTGTACAAATTTCCAAAGAAGCTATACTAACTGAATATTGCCCTTCTGTAGTGGAACTGCATTCACTGTCATTTTCCCCTTCCAATGTGTAACATCCATTTTGTGGTTTAGGGCACCTACAAACACAAATTTATATTTTTACATTAATTAAGTTTTAGAAAGTGTTGCATAATTGATATAATAACCTTACAAATGCTCTGAAAATACGTTGGTATAATATTGTCCAATTTTGATGTTGGTAGAGACAGGTGAAAAAATATTCTGCCTGTTACTAGACACAGGTAAACAGTCTGGGAAAATCTCAACCCATGCTTGTATTTACTGACAACCCTAATGACAAAAAAATAAAAAAAATTATATTCCTTCCTTATAACCAATTGAAATTTCATATGGTGATGTACAAAAATTTAAAGCAACATAACCATTCGAGGACTCCTTAGCTCTTGTGGTCAGAAAAGGTTGAGAGTCTTCATTTGGGTTAAGATACCTATCAGTCCACAGCTTATCTTGCTCTCCCTAGTTGAAATTACAAGCAGTAATTTCTTTTACTCTTCATGGTAGTCTACTCTATCATTGGATTACCCCTGGCATTATAAGTTGCAGATACCCATTCATACACCTGGGTGCAGGTAGCCACTGTGAAAGTAAAATGCCTGTCCTAAAACAAAACGCAATGTCTCCAGGTAGGACTGAAACCCACACCAAATAATCCAGAGTTGACTGCACCAACCATGTGGACTCTATGCTGAAAATGTTATCTAAGTTTTATTAGTTGTGTAGTGTTAAATGTTAGTTAACATTGCTATCATTGATGGGCATACATAAGTAACTGAGTGGGGCATGTGCCAACAATGGAGCAGCCAATCACTCCACATTTTCTCCGGCACAATAGCCACTCATTGCCCAGATGAGATTAAGTTCTGGGAGAAATAATTTTGCCTGTGTATCGATTAAATTACCCATGATGAAATACACTCAGCAGAGGAAACAAGCAACCAAGGGACACATCTCCCCAACACTCAGAAAAAAGGACTCGCCTATCCCTGCCAAACAAGGGGTAACCTATGGGGAGGCAGGCAAAAAATCGAGCAACCTGTTTTTTAGTGTGAATTAACTGTGCTACAGAAGAAGCAGCAGAAACAGAACCTGCAGTTACTGTACTGTCTGCCAAAACAGACGCGGTGTTAGACCTATTCATAACTTTCCTAGTTTGAGTATAATATTCCGCAGTGTCAAGAGACCTCCAGCAAACATAGCTAGCCTGCGAACAGCAGACATATTTCTGATCGTTCCTCCGAAAAATAACGTCTGCGATGTCGAGCTTCAAAACGACTTCCGTGACGTCAGTGTTTCTTCACCAATCAGAATTCGTCTCTTGGTATTGTGGAGCTAACACGCGTGGGCTTTACGTGGGGATCTCGATGTCCGTGTAAAAACAAAATGGCGGAAGATGGGAACAGTTCACTAGACCACGCATTTGCCAGAGTATGCGACGTTTTCGGTTTTGAGAAGCTTAACAAGCACCAGGAAGAAGCAATTCAACAAGTAGTCGAAATGAAAAATGATGTGTATGTCAATTTGCCGACTGGTTATTGAAAGTCTGTTGTGTTCCAAGCTTTACGTACGGTATTTGCTTCGGTAGATAGATACGAGAAGAATATTGTAATTGCAATTTCTCCCTTAATCAATCTTATGAAAGATCAAGTGCGCCGTCTATCTTTGCTTCGTGATATGTCAGTTCGGCGGCGGAGGTAAGAAAGGTGGAGAGTGGAGAATTTCCTATCGTTTAAGGATCACCTGAATCTTGGCTTGGCGAAGAATGTTGGCAAGCGAAACTTATAAATCCTATGTGAAAGCAAGTGCTGTGGATGAAACGCACCTGATTTGTCTTTGGTAAGAAATATTGGCTAAATTCGCTTCAATTAGGTTACACTTTCATCGTTCTGGACTCTCTGGGAATGGAATTAAGGTTTTCGTATACAAATGCATGCATATAAGAGTGAACTTTAATTAGCAAATATGTCACAAAGGTGATTTTGGTTCACACGATCCCTTCAAGAGAATAAAAGAAAGTTATTTCTGAATGATGCATCTATTTGTTGCCATTACTGCTACAGCCACAACAGGTACTACTAGAGACACAATCTTTGAAGTACTACTCACCATGAAAGAGCCTCACATTGCTGAGGAAAATCCAAGCAAACTGAATATTGCACATGTTGTTAAGTGCATGGAAAGAAATGCTCGCCTTTCAGATTATTTTCATTGGATAGCTATTACAACAATAATTTGTCAAATAATAAAGCAGTGGGCAGTTGTGTATTCAACACTTAAAACTCGTACAAAATTGATGTTGTAACTTGACCCACAGAACAAAGATTCAAAACGAGTGGTTCTCGACATGTTACATTCTTGTAGCCCCAAATCAAATAAAGATCGTATTCTTGAGTCGTTTCAGTGTGATGAAGGATACATCCATATTCTTGTTGCTATAATTGCATTTGGTATGGGTGTTGATTGTAAGAAGGTCCACTGAACAATCCATTTTCATCCAGCCAAAAGGGTTTATCTCGGGGGGAAAAACCTGTGAAGATTTTCTGCATTGTGTTGATATTGGTTAGGGTCTATTATGATACCTTTGTTGTATTCTTTGTGTTACGTCACTGGTGAGTGTTACAGGTTCTTACACCGAGGATGAGCCAGCCAAAAATGTAGAAAGCTACTTGCAAGAGACTGGTAGAGCAGAAAGGGAGTTTTGAGTTTTGATGCAGTTTTGGAGAAATGATAAAGTGTCAGGTTTTAATAATAATTTCCTGTAATTGATTCAGAGGGATATTAAGAGTTGAATGTAAGGTGCATTTTTTGATGAGATTGAGGGCATAAACATTTTTCGACTTTTGAATGGCATCTGCTTGTTGCAGAGGCTCACGCAATAGAGAGATCAATGCTTAAACAGGTGAAATATATATAGCACCAGCATAATGCCAAAGTGAATTCCATAACATGTAAAGGAACCTGACATGACCAAAGAACGTCTCAGTCCAGAGTTAATTTCCGACACTGTAGATTGCAACCACATTTTGAAACTTGGAAGAAATCTGGTAATTACACCTGTCAGAGTCACATCATTACATGTATGGAAATGAATGTTAATCTCTCAGAATTTTTGTGAAATGAGTGTTAGGCATCCTGTCCAGACCTTTTTTAATAACGATATTCAATATTACAGATTTATAAAATTTTCTCATCAGTTTTATTGGGGGTTACAGTGTACATGGCATTTGACACTTTAAACAAAGGATAAAATATAACTTCTGACTTTTTGGCCATCTTGTTGGAATACTTGTGAGGAATATGAAATACACACACATCCTTGAGGACTGAAAAACAATCTAAATGCTCCGCAAGAACTCTAGAAACTAAAACTGTGTAGTTGTGACCCTGAAACTTCTGATCATCAATTTAAGATTTGAAAGGGAAGTTATGTCCCTTGGTCAAGTCTCAAAACAACCACCATGCAGAAACTCTGTTTATTATAATCTTGTGGTTGACCCAATGAAAATCCAAGTTTTGGTTGACCATGGTCATATGCCTGCACTCACTCCTTCCATCAATATTTTCAAATGCAATAATAAAACCTGGATGCATGTTCTTCTTAGCTTGTTTTAGTTCATATTTAGCTTTTGCAGCATCAGCACACTGCTGGGTACATGGATGTTTATTTGAACTGCAAGTGTCAGCAACTGCCACTAACTTCCTTGTGTGTTCAAGTTCAACTTCCTCATTATTGGACAATTTCTTTTGTAAGTCCAGAATTTCCCGACCATGACTTTCATCTAACACATCAAAAGTTGCATGGGCTTTTACCGCTTAACAGGTGACCTTCATCTTAGATAATCTGCCAAGGGCTTCCTTGCAAGAAAAGAACAAGAGATCAAAATTTTGATTATATTGTTTGTTGTAAAAAATTCTACAAATCTTAAGAAATGTTAATATCTGAAGAATTATGAATAATCGAAATTATCAATGCTAAGACCCCTCCTTAGACTGCTGTCAAAAAAACAATAATTTACCTTCCTTAACCTTTGATTCAACCAAAATCTGGTGAAACTGGTAAATGTCGTGAATGTCTGTATCAAACCAAACTATATGAAACACTTTTACAGTTAATTTCATTTCTAGTGAACAATATGTAAAATTGTTTGGAAATAATTTTAACTTGACTTTCAAAAGCCCTGATAACTGATAAATACAAATCTATGACCTGTCTTACCTCCAAAGATCTCGATTTGATAAGAATTCCAAGAAGTGTTGCACTGCCATTCATGTGTTAGTTTCACTGCTTCAACAGGATCGACCCTGCGACTGCTATTGAGGAGGATTCTCCTTACGAGTAGTCAGAGCACATGTCATTCAGTTGAAAGGTATATAAGATGGGCGCTCTTTCTTTCCATTCAAGACACAGTTTCTCGAAATCGAAGTTTACAATCTCCTCCTTAAATTTGTGTTTATAGCTCTTAACATGGAAGGTTGTTTACTTCTACAAAATATGCCATTATTTCGCGACCCAATTAGCTGGAGAACTTTCTTGAGTGTAAGGGAGGCAATCGCCTTTCCAAGAACTGCAAGGCCATCTTCTAATTTTTTTCGCCTTTGGTGCTGTGGACGCCATAGGCCTACCAACAATTCCCGACGACTCTGCCATTATTTTATCTGCTTGATACCATCGATGATCTGTTTGTTGTTTAAAGACCTTGTTTTGGGCATTCGACATGTTATAACACTAGCGACATATCTTGAGGTTCTCAGAGCTGACGTATTTAAGCACCAATCTATACAGTTCACTCTTGCCAAACATCTTTACTTTATCCTTTATCCTTACACGCACACACACACAAAAAAACCCCCACCATTTCGGCTTCGATTTCGACTTGTCGGTCCTCGCGATTTTGCACATGTCATCAACAGCATCTTTCTATCACTCAATTTCATTGGTTGAGTAAAGAAGAAAAGAAATGATGTCACGGAAATCGTTTGTAGCTCGAGAACGCAGATGTTATTTTTCGGAGGAACGATCGGAAATATGTCTGCTGTTTGTAGGCTAGATCACAGCATGAAATCCACAATTTACGGATCTTTAACTCTCGTGTAAAAAACTGTAAATTTAAGGCCTCTTTTTTATGGAGAAGTTCGCGTTCCGTAGAGATGTGTAAATTCAAAGAATGCGTAAAGACTGCGTAAAGGATATCAAATGTTTGTAAAGACTACATCTACATCTACATCTACATTTAATAAAGTCGGTAAATGCCTAAGGGCTATCACACCAACTACACACCGACTAAGGATCTAGATGGATATAATTCACCACTTTCTATTTAGAGATATAGGCAAAGAAGTGAACTAAGTATGTCTTATTCGTCTTCAGAAGATATACCTTATTATTTTGACCTCTTTCGTACGGAAGCCAATAAGGGACAATCCCAAAATATTTACGAAATCCAAAAAAATGTTTTTAAAATCCGAAAAAAAATTTCAAATCGTAATGTTTTTTGGAAATCATCGTTGAAGAGTTTATCAAATCTGAAAAACTATTACAAATCTTAATAAAATTATTGAATCCATAAGCATTATTTTGCAAACCCCAAACAAGTTTGCAAATTCAAGATTGTCACTAAATCTACAAATATTTTGCAAATCCAAAAAACTATTTTGTCACGTGTTCATTGCGGCAGCCGTTGCCACAGTCAGCGGTTTGCGGCGTCCAAAATGGCAGAGTTTTGTGTCTCCTGTTCGACTCATGTAGATCTAAAGTGAACCCTGGAGACAAATTTTGCTTCAAATGTGTTTCCAAAGTTGCAGAGAGTTCACATCCGAGTGCAAGAATAATGTACCAGTCAATTCCAAAACTACCCATCTCCCCGGGGCAATCCCCGGGCATTTGACTCACATTAAGCTCCGTACAGTTGGGAACTTGACCCAAAATGAGGCCCACCCGGTGGGGCATTTGACATTTGTGTCAAAACGTCTGTCAGTAGTCGGAAAAGAAAGGATTTCACAATTCTTTGATTCAGCACATGAGCGGCGTTCACAGGTCATTACTCTTGTCAATTCCACGTGGGTTTTTCTGTTATTGTCGTTTTATATAGTTATGTCGTGGAATATGCCTTTGTTTAAAGTGTGGAGTGAAGACAAGCTGAACAAGAAATTCGTAGTAGCTGAAAATTTGGGTTTACCTCGGTGTGAGAACCTGTGAACTTTTTCTTTGTTTTGTAGCAATTGTTAGGGCTAGGGTCTATTATGTTGATTTCTTTGTTTTTTTTTGTTTTACATCACTGGTGAGTTTCACAGGTTCTTACACTGAGGCAGAGCCGAAAATTTTGCAGAACTTGTTTCCACAGTTGCTTTAACATGCCTGGAGGGTGGGGGATTTGACCCTCTTTGAAGCTCTAACGGGTGGGGCATTTGACCGTCTAAACTGGCAACATAGCAGGGAATTTGACCAAAATTCTTTTCAAAAAGTCAAATGCCCCAGGGTTTGCCAGGGGTGATGGGTGGTTTTGGAATTGACCAGTACATAAGTACACCTGAAGATGAACGTGCTTCATCATTATCGCAATACTTCAGATACTTGGTCTCCAAAGCAAAAGAACGCAGAGGATGGAAGCTTAATGAGCCAAACAACTAAGCCGCGGTTCTAAAAGGAACGTCAGTGATCCAGGACCCAGGATCCAGTCCTGTTTTAAAAGTCCTCACGTCCATATAGATCTCATGGTAGTCGCCCAGAGAGTGGGCAGTGATATCGTACCTAAATCCCCTCAGTTCAAAGTAATGGTCTATTACCAGCCTCTCATCTGCGGAACTGCACAGACTTTCCTGTTGATGTCTCTTTATTGTCCCACACTGCCAACAAAATACTTCATTGCTCTCAAAACTCTCTGCCACATTTATGGTAGAACTGACATCATACTTCGTGTTATAAACGATTACAAACTCTTTAAACCTTAATCACCCTAAAACGATTATACTGAACTTTGAACATTTTGTAAGTAATCGCAATGAACACAAACAAGGCATCAGGGACGGGCATCTCGTTTATTTATACAGAGAGCGTTTTACATCATGACCATAAAGCAGCAGTGAATAAACAATAAAGCAAAGTTGAAAGTGATGTCTTCGAGTGGCTCTTACATATTAACTTATAAAATCTTGATATCCTACAAGCCCCTAGGGATTCATCATACCAGCAAGCTTGCCAAAAGTATTTCTACAGTTAATAATTAATAACACGAATCATACTAATAAACATACTCCAGTGTCATCAGCGAAACGTTTCAAAACATATTAACCCACACCCGCTCCTCCGCCATTTTGGAAACAAACTCTGACGCTGGCTGACTACTGGCGCAAGTAACACGTGACAAAATATTTTTTCGGATTTGCAAAATATTTTTCTGGATTTTGTGACATTTCTTGGATTTGATAAACTCTTCAATGATGATTTCTAAAAAACATTACGATTTGAAATATTTTTTCAGATTTTAAAAACATTTTTTCGGATTTCGTAAATATTTGGGAACTGTCCCTTATCGGCTTCTGTAGTTTCATTTTACACTTTTTACGCATCTTTAACATTCTTTACGCATCTTTA
Organism: Platygyra sinensis; assembly: GCA_019787425.1. Taxonomy (NCBI): domain Eukaryota; kingdom Metazoa; phylum Cnidaria; class Anthozoa; order Scleractinia; family Merulinidae; genus Platygyra; species Platygyra sinensis. The sequence goes on along the minus strand of JAHPZR010000093.1, from coordinate 79,401 downwards.
TGCAAAAACGTTTACGGACCTTTAAGTTTCTTTACGATGGTCAATCTAAGTGCATCTTTATGGAATGTGTCAAGGCATCAGAAATGCATCTTTATGTTGTTTTTTCGGAAGGCGCCCTAGGTATCAGTGTTTTTATGCATCTTTGTAACAAAACTGTTAAAAGGGAGGAGAAATATCGCTTGTAGGCCGAGTTGTTGGCAGTAGCCTGACCCTCCATTAAGTACGGATCAGTGGTTTTCCACATGAGGTCCCAGGTTCTCTCGGTTTTCCTCACATTTGTGGCGTCCTTTTGAAGGTGAGAAAGTGAGCACAGGCTTCAATCGATCTTTTGATCATTTTTTGCTGTTTGAACACTGTTTGAACTCTGCTTTGGCTGAAAAAATCCGTTTACCATCACTTCGTGTTGTTGTGGTTTCAAGGCAAAGATTTTGGCCGCATACAGCTGCTGGAGACATCGATATGGTGGTGCGACGAGACAACAACAACAGGTAAGCAACTATGATTGCAGCAATTTGTTGTGTTGTACGACCACATTTAACCCGTTTCAATGATAAAGTAAGCTATGTTGCTCAAAATTTTGGACATCTCTTTATTAAGCAGGAGTTTTACATTACACGCTAGCGTATTAAAAATATTCTGAAATTCAAGTTTTACTTTCATACATACAAATACATTTCACCATTTACATGTATTGCTACATATTGTCGACACACAGCTGTACATATGAAAGCTTAAGTCTTACCTACATGAAGCTGGAAATGAAATGATAAAGACATGTATGTGTATAAACCATTTTGAGTTTTAGCATGATTTGTCACCGTGCTTGTGGCTTTTTAGTACTTTACTCTTAACACATTGCTTTGCAAATGGATGATGCTCAAAATCTCAGCTTATTAAACAACAAGGTTCAGGTAACAGCTCTCACAAGGTCTCACATGAATGGCTCAATACCCTTTTACAAGTCTTACAGATAAATACCTTTGTGTGATTGTAACACAGAGATTAACTGTAAGACTTGGTTTGCAGAAATTGTTACTAGTGATATACAGGGAAAGAACAAAAAAACAGGTGTGATTACCTGGGGCAAGTAAATTTTGCTCTCGGGCAAGCAAAAAAAGAAGTTAAGTGGCCCAGTGAACAAGTGAAATTAGTCTTAGTTGTCTTGTTATTCTGAATAAAACTATCAGCTCGATAAATAATAATTCCCAGTCAGATGCTACATTTATTTCGAATCTAAGTCTGAAAAATTGGTTAACTTAACAAATTTACATCAGTTTTTCATGTGTCTGTCCTGTTAATGATGATCAATTTCGTTGTAACATTGTCAAAGTACCTGTGGATCCATGAGGCAATAGCCGAGTGGATCCACAGACTACTTTGACATTTTATGACAAAATTTATTGTCAATAACAGGACAGATGCATGAAAAACTGACATCAATTGGTTTTTACGATAACAAATTGTCAAATTGTCCTCTGTTGCTTGTTAACATATCGCATCAATAATAAAATCATGTGTCTGTCCACATATTGACAATAACAATTAGCCAGTGAGTGTGCAAGAATTTCTGCAGTTATTGTAAAACATTATATTGAATGCATGGATTAGTAATTTTGTATTTTCCCTCTGATTTCTATATTAGCTGCTACAATGGCAAAAAATATTTAAGTGAGGACAAGTGAAAACTAAAATATACTGTCCCAGTGGCAAGTGGATTTCAATTTTTTTTTGTGCCCTGGTGACATTAACATAACTAAATAACTACATAAGGTCGTTTTGTTCCGCTGTGAGAACATCCTGACATACCTTGTTATGTCATAACAGCAACATAAGAGAATGAACATACAACAGCAGAAAATGATCTTTCCCTTACTCTATGTCTTTATGTCAATGTTCATATCATAAGCAGAAGTAATGTTTTATCAGTATGTCATTAAGGTGTATGTCACTAGTGTGAAACAGGCCAGACCCATATACAAGAACTGAATAAATTGTACAAGAGTTTTAAAAAGTTTATGTCATTTGGAGTGAGAGGAATACCTCAAAACATCTACTGCCTATACTCCATAGTTTCCACTGAAATTCTCAGAAATAAGAAAGTCAACACCCCATTTGCTTTGCAACCAAACTTTCTGGGATTTTTGGATACAAAGATTTTTGATTAAAGCCTGGTTTCAAAGTCTCAAGTTGTTATAAGGCAAGTGGTTTCTGAGCAAAGTTAACTGTTACACACTGGTAATTTCAGTACATACATTGTTGTACATCGTGCAGACGGGTATTTAAATCAGCAAAGTTCCGCTTTCTTTGTTTGTCTCCTTATGAAACATTGGAATGCATGTGGGATGTTTGTAACTGACCAGTTACTGTTTACAAACGAAACAAAAAAAGACAGTGATGCTTACAATGAAAGACATTGTTCTTTGCTTTCAGGCCACTATTCAGTGTTTTTTTGATATGATCTTGATCTATCCTACCACAATCCCCATATATATTAAGAGTAGAAGACAGTGAACATTGAATTTTCACTTCCACAAATTAAGGTATTATTTCGGGTGATGCTCGATATACCAAGTCAATATATGCACTATTGTCTCGTTCTTTTGTGTGAAGTCTATTGTGTTATTGTGTAAGGGATAGGAATCATTGTTGTGTTCTTTGTGACGTAACTCGAGACTTGCTATTCACTTGGTATATCGTGCACCAGCCATTATTTCTTTACATCCTCTCAGTCTCAGTGTCTTCGAATTTGGCATGTATAGTTATCGTAACAGAGCAGCAACATGTTGATTCATGGTGATGAAGTCTATTTCCAGTGTAAATTTGCCTTCAGTGGTTTGATTTTAAACAGGCCACAGCAACGCGAATGTTTCTGAGTTAAATCATAACTAGAGTGTAAAATTCACTACATGATATGATACTTTCCTTGGTAAACTTAAATATTGAGGTTTATGAATTTATGAACAAACTTACATGTAACTGACTTTATTTATGTAACTTCTATTTCAATCCATAGGGTGAAGCTACGCTTAAATGATCGAAGGCATTAATGCTTGATGAGGACAATCAGATCTGCGAAAGTGGAACCCTGGTTTATAATATATGTATTTCTGACTTTGTAAGAGGCCATGGAGTTTTAAATTTTTGAAAATGAATTTTTACAAGAGGTAGTGAAAAGTTACTGGGCAGCAACATTTGAATTGTTACTAGCAAGTCGATGGTCAAGTTAAAAAGTATAAGTCCAGTACCGTACATTTACTACAGTCAAAATACTCGGCATACTAATGGAGATAAGCTTCTTTGATGGTATTGTTAATAGCTATGGTCTACTGTAATGTTTCGATTTTTTCACCAGCTGAAAATAATGACTTCTCAGGTCAAAAAATCAAACTTTTTATGCATAAAACATATATGATCACTTTTTAACCTTTTCACACTTCCATTTCTGTGCTGTTTTGTACTTTGTATCATTATTTGCAAACTAAGGATAGGACAGATAAAGCCATTTTAACATTGATAGTTCCTGTTACTCAAAGGAATGTTAGTGAATTTGATGTACACTGTGAGTATTACAGACTTCCCTTATGACTGCCAATGATGTATGTGAAGTATCGTAAAGACTTGCTTTATGGTCCTGTACATATATACAAACATACAAACAGACATACAAACTTTATTCAAGCTCCCTAAGTGGGTTTTTCAGCTCAATACAATTAAAAGTTAGAAATTTAAATTTAAGTTAATTAAGAGTATAAGTACAATATTATTATAATTATAAAAAAATATCAAAAAAATATCAACCTAATAAAGTAGTTGCAAAATGACGCCTAAAATTCTTGGGGCATTTTAAAGACTTAATATTATCATTCAAAGAATTCCAGAGTTTGGCTCCTCTGAAAGCAAAAGAGCGCTGCCCTGTTGACAGGCGACATAAGGGTATGTCCAAAGCACCTGATGATCGAGTTTGTCTATTAGCGCACAATATCCAAAAAATGATGTGCGTAAAATACCTTGAAGATCAGTTAACTTTATGACCTTTTACAATACACATAAAATTAAATATTGTAAAAAACTTCTTTACGATTCCTAATGTACGCGTAAAATATTGTAAAGACTTGCTTTATGATATTTTACAAAGCAAGTAAAACGTCGTAAAGAATTCCTTTACAACATTTTACGACGTGCATAAAGATAACGATTTTAGTCTCTCTACGCAACATTCTTAACGCACTATGGTTTCTGTGCGTAAATAAGTTCTTTATGCACTTGCAAAGAAGTACGTATAGCTCCGTAAAGTCATTCTTTACGCAATCTTTAAGGAATCTTTTCGGATGCGTAAATTTAAAATTTCATGCTGTGGATCTTCTTACAACACACCAAGGAGGGAAAAGGGGGTTGGAGCAC
>JAHPZR010000093.1:47500-70000 GCA_019787425.1 Platygyra sinensis | reverse complement strand
CTTAATCTTTAAATATTATTATTGTTATCTGGATCAGGATCAGTGATCCAAGATCGCTGGTGCATTAAAGGAACTGATGAATCCTCTCTGGTCACGGATTCATGGGTTCCTTTGATGAACCCTGTGAGTGATCTTGGATCACTGATCATGATCCAGATCACCCCAAAGGAACGCACCTAGAGTGTCATCATGACAGATTTCAGGAATAGTAAACAGAAAGATAACTCAAAGACAACAGAGTTCAATGTACAAGCAAGTTCATGATGGTATCATATGACTTTGACGTTTTTTTATTATGGGCATTGTATCAACAAAGGCATGTAAACATTGTGTTACATGAATTGGGTACAGTCCAGGGTACGCCAAAACACTACTTCATTCCATAATTTGTATTGTCCAACAACTTGTTTCAATGTTGGTATTAAAATAAAAAACATTCATCTAAAACATCATTAGCATTATATTCCAAAAACGATCCATGCAACGCCACAAAGCATCTTTTGTTTGAATGAAATTGTTGTGAGAGCCGATTCTTGATCCGGATTGTTCAACAGTGATTCCCATATTACTGTACTTACTTCTGACGAAAATAAATTATCGTGGGCCAGCAGACTCTTGTCAACTGTGTGAGGATGGTTCGTCCAATTCGATTCAACAACAACGGCAAGGTTAACACAAGCCCAGGAGAGTTTCTTTTGCTTTCAAGTAACTTCAGAGCCTTTCAAATGCTTTCACACACTTTCAGATATATTTCTCAGATATTCCAAAGCAGATCTGCTGAGCTGATTCGAATTGAAATGTTGACCTGAGAGCACACAACTCCTCGCTGTAATCCACACTTAGAACACAAGCCGACTGTAGGAAAGCTGGAGTGTAAAATCTTAGCAGCAAAGATGAACGAATAACTAGATAAAAAACGATCTTCGACAACGAGCTGTATTACACCCTCAAAATGGCCGCTTTCTGAAGCTTGGAAGCTTACGTAACTTAGCCGAGCGTAGACTGGAGCCTATCTTTGACCACAGTAAACCACGTGACAACCATTCTGTTCACCATGACAAATACAGGAATAAATATCTTCGGTGATGGCATTGAGTGGTTTACACTTCGTGTAAGCCACACAAAAATTGGTAATAGGCATGTGTGAAGCACACAATGTGGCATGATCTTTGTGCAGTGTGGGATGAATTGCATCACATCTCCTTTGAGATATTTCAAAGCTGATGTGCCCAAGGAGTGCTAAAGGTATTCATTCAGACCATGTTGTCAACATCAACTTTCCCGTCCTCAGCACGAGCCTTCAACAACATATTGGTTGTTTTTGCGGTTATATTACCAACCTTCGTAAGTGTTGTTTGCAAGTTGGACAACTTCAGGTCCTTGCCCCTCGTTTGCCGATCGAGGAGCCCCCAGATTTCAGGGTTACCTTCAGAGTGATCAGTCAAGCACAATTTATCGGTCCAAAGTATCTATCCGACTTTTCCTTTAGGTTTGTCTCGTCAAGCTTGTTACAACACCTTAAGTTTACAATCTTTGCAAGTTTCTCAGACACTTTCAGGGCAGTTTTCTCCGTGTCGGTGAGAGACTGCACAATTTCATCGAGCAAAGAATCACTTTTGTCATCTGCACTGGTTTTGCACGTGGAGCAGTTGCTCGACAACTTTAGGGCGTTTGTCTGCAGCCAACAGTTTATCTGCATCGGATTCTTCTGAGTCAGAGTCATCACCCGTTGACGGGGATTTTTGTTTGTTGGCAGGTTCTGCTGTTGTGGGGGTCTGAGTTTCCCCTTTCTGTTTCAACGACCTGAGGGATATGCCCATTTTGGTCATGTTGTTATTCAGCAACTGGAGGACAACAAGTATAGTGTAGTTGGTATCAGAAGTCCCTCCAGCAGGTACATCAGATTCTTCACTCAGCAATGCATCCTCTTGACGCGAAGAAGTGTCGTCAGTATTCATTTTTGAAGAATTTGCAAAGGATAATTCAGTCATACCACTGACTGCTCAAAGGTCAATGCTCAAACTGAATGCTGAGGTTCCCATGCTCTATCTCACGTGACTCACTAGCGACTTAGACCAATAATGAAATAGAATTAAAGGTTATGAAGTTTTCTCAAAACATGACACTGAATTAATGAAAATGATGAATTGAAAATTAGGGCCAGTGATCGTGGATTACTGTTCAAATTTTCCAGGCAAAACTCAACACTCAGTTGATGTAAATCCTCGTCAGATCGACATAACTTAGCCCGCAGAGTCGAAACGTGTACTTGTCGTGATTCTTTGGGATGAAAACGATCTGTCAGAGCGCGTTCAAGACCCTCCCAAGTGGATGTTTGCTGGGCAGTGAGACTGTAGTAGGTTTGCTCAGCGAGGCCTTTCAGGTAAGCTGGCAAGATTTGACATTGAAGCTCAGCTTTCCATTTATTCAGCGAAGTGATGTTTTTAAATTTTCACAACCACACCAGCCAGTTTTCTCCCGAAGCAGCCCAAAAAGTTTTGGGTTTAATGCGAAGAGAATGATCACTTTCTTCTCCAAAGCTTTCACAGTTGCTTCAATAATTAACAATCCCACCGCTGCCACCAAATGTAACACAAGAAAGGAGACAACTATTTTCAAAAACACTTAATCTATCATCAGACTTGAACACAACTTGCGACTCTCCTACAAGCACGTTTTACACCGAGCTACCGCGCATGTCCGAACTAAGTCGGGCTCAGGCCCTACGCTACACCATCATCAAGGAATGTCATTATCACAGTTGCTTCTCCTTTTCTACAGGCTCAAGATAGCGACAATCCTTTAAACGTGACTGAAAAAAGGCAAAGTTTGTCAAATTTACTGAACAAGAAAGTAATTTTCACAGTTAAATTCAAAATATTCGGTGTCTTATGCAACCTGATAAATATCAGCGACAAACAATAACTTCAACTTCAACTTCACGCCCCAAAATTTACGTTTAACAACTGTTTCCTTTTCTCTGCCAAAACAAGGGTCTATTATGTTCAAGTTCTTGGGCTTGAATAAAGGAGATGTTGATGATCTCATGCAGAAGTTTTTCTTACAAGAAATTTATTGCAATTGATATATGGCTGCTGACACAAGGTGAAAAATTTTCAATTTCAACCACATTGACACAGCCCTTTCACAGGGCACGATTGAAATGCTGAAAAACATTTATGCCTACTACCACAAGAAACATTACGGCTACGAAAAACTACCACAGCTTTCAAAGAAAAAACCTACTTTACAATATTGTGGCAGGCAAAGCTGTCATAACCTCAGCGTGTTTCACTGGGTTTAGCCTTGTTGTAAAAGCGGTGGCAAGCTTCAAAAAATATGACAAAAAAAACTGAGAAGGCCAACTTTGCCAGGGTCAAGTACAAGAAAATTCTTGACATGATTCGGTTTTATCTCAGGGGTGAACCTTTTAACGAAAAAGCCTTCCTCAACAAACTGAAGATGATCGATGACTTTATCAGCGACCATTGCATGGAAATACCAGCAAAAATAGAAGTGAAATACCGCAAACACTTCACCACAGTATGACTTCTCGCCAATTATCTTCCATCCAACTCTTGTTTGTTATCTTCTCATACCAAGCATCAAACCTTTCTTTCGCGTGACAGTAAGTTTTTGCCGTATTGGGGAGGTGGGGAGAAAGAAGTTCAAGGATTTCTTGTTTTTGTGGCCATCTTTCAGAGAAATCAGATTAAAAGAAAGCATACAGAAAACAAGCAAAGTTGACTGACTTGTTGGCACCACGGAATTGATGGATAAGATTTCCCAACAAATGATACATTTCAGGGTTGTATTTTTCTTTTCCCTCGTCTATGACGGTATTGATGGCGTCAAAGATTTTAACTTTGCGCAACTAAGTGTTAGATTTGTCTGAATGGCTCAGCTTCCTGTTTTGACCTTCTTGGCTGAAAAGCTGGGCTTCGTTGAATGCTCTGCCAACCAACCCCTTTACCACTCCATATGATTGACAAACCAGTTCAGAGGTTTTTTTCATCCACAACCATCTCCTCACTACAATCCAAGCAGACGTTCCATGTCTTCTGCATCTTTTGCCCTATTCATATTCAAGTTCAAATGGAAAAATGGCTAGCAAGCCAATACTACAGCCCCAAAGGTTACTGGAAAGGGTTTGGAGCCATCAAAAAATAAGCCCAGGCTGCCAAAGTCTCTGAAGATGCTGCGAAGCAGTGGCTCTTCAAGCAGGCTCTTTGGCAGATCTACCTCCCTGCGCCTTGTTACATACCTCGTCTAAAATTTGACATGCCAACACCCAACGCGGTCCACCAAGCTGACCTTTTTCTGCCACACGATAAACCAGCTTGTAGCCGCAAAGTTTACAAATACGCGCTGACCGTTGTCAACATCGCCAGCCGTTACTGAGAAGCTAAGCCTCTGACCTTGAAAGATTCTGCTGAAGTGCAGGTTGACCCTGGGCGTGAGTTCATGGGAAACATCACCAAAGAAATGGGAATCCACATAACGGCCATTCATTGTGGACGCACTGAAATTGACAGAGACCAAGCCATTGTTGAACGCTTCAACCGCACACTTGCTGAGCACTTATTTGGCCATCAGTATGCTGTGGAAATGCTCTTGCTTTCTGGCCAGCAGTAGTCTGCATGGGTCAAGAGGCTGCCTGATGTCATTGCCACTTTGAACAATGAGGTGACTAATCTTATTGGAAAAAAACCTCCTGCTGCAATTAAAGAGAAAGGCATTGTTGCAAAACCTTCCACTCCTTACTCAAGGCCTGTTGGATTGAACGAAAAAAAGCTCTCCTCCAACATCAATGTTCATTATCTTTAGCAGCCCAGTGAGCTTGAGGGTGGGACTAAAAAGGGCAATAGACCCTATCTGGTCTTTAAAAGTCTACACAGTTGACAGGGCTGTCACCAAGGCAGATGAGCCCATCATCTATTATTTGTCTGACAGGCCTAAGCACGGGTTTGTCCACAAGGAGCTGTTGGTTGTGCCCCTAGATACACAACTGCCGCCTGCTAATGCTCCGTAAGAAGAGCTGCTTTTCCTCTTTGTTGGTTGCACTCCAGGTAAGTCAGCTGCATATTTCCCCTGCAGTTAGCTTTGCTACTGTCAAGCCAATCTATAGTAAATTGCTGCATGTCTTTTGGCACATAATCCCAGAGCATCTCTACTCCACACTTGGCGCATTAATTTTTTTGCTGCTCTTTGAGCAGCAAAAAGGTATGCAAGATTAGACCACTGGAGATAATCATCGATGATCCAGACCTTTTGTGGGTTATGGATGGTCAGGCTCTGGCTCGAGTGGACCGTCACCGAGTAGCCTAACTGCCAGTCATCAGTTCTAATCTCCCTCTCAGTGGTGTCAATCTTTACGTTCACTACATCGTTGAGGACAAGCTCTTCTTTACGCTGCGTGCCTGGGATGGGAACCACGATGTTTTGTTTCCTACTGTCTTTGGGGTGGTAAGGAAGAGGCACCTTTGTATGTTGAAAATCTTTTTTGTGCTTTTCAAACAACAATGCCTGCGCCCGGTTGCCCACCTTCTGCCGGCCATTGAGGATGAGGTCACTTGACTTCCAAGCCTCAACAAATCTGCCCCACCCCAGACACCTCAGCAGTGCTTTGCGCATTTCTTGGCATTGCACTTTGTCAGACTGGAGACGGGTGCACCTTTTCAAGTCTTTTAACTCTTTTTCTTTTGCCTGGTGGTCGGTCTCAATTTCTTCGTAATAGGCATTCTCTCTCAGCCAGTTGTGTGGCATGATGCCTGCGATTGGCACCGGCTAACCTTAGTCACTGCGGCAGACCACCTGGACCCCCTGACTCTCAAGCCAGTCAAGAAACCAAGGATGTGCCAGGGCACCGTACAGACTTCATCCCAAATTATAACTCGCGGAATGAACTTCTGCCATATCCGTTCCGGTGCCCAGTCATTTTTACCACTCCACCGAAAGAAACTGTGACATGTCTGCACTTTCACCCCTCTCACCCGCATCTCTTTGGCTAGACGGTGGGTCTGGGTCAGCACAAGAGGGTCTCTCACCCTGAAGAGCTTTATTGCTCTTGTGGTTTTACCGCTGCCCCCACCACCATTGAGATACCTCTGCTGGTGCCTTGTTAGCAGATCGTCATAACGTGGCGCAGTAGAGTTGGGCAGTGCTTTGTCCTGTTTGATATGTTCCGGCTTAGGGTGCGGGCCTAGGATCCGGGTGTGTTGGTTTCAGCATCAAATTATCCCACATTTCTTCGGTCAGCAGCGACACGTATACCTCTACACCATCTAACCTATGCAGCGCACTCTTCCGAACATACAGGCTGTCCGTTGCCACTTGTACCACCTAGTCTGGCTCAAACTTCTTCCACATCGTGATCAGGTTGATATGAGTACCCCAACATGGACGCCCTCAGGTGTGGATACTGCGGGTGAGAGCTGTCATAGTATGTCAAGATGTGCCCCAATGGGCACCTTTGGTGGGTGCCAACAAGTGTTCCGTTCATGCGGGTGTCTCACCAAAAATGTCAGCTGTCCTGGATATGTCACCAACCTTCGAGTCAGCCTTTTTCCTCTGGCCTTGCTTCCTTGAGTGGACTTGCCTATTATGGTGCAACCTTGATTGCAATCTTCAGGGAGCCAGACGTTTGTCTGTTTGCCCAAGCCAATGATTGCTTCACTCACCTTAAGGCCTTTCAAGATCCCTGCCTCTGTCAAGAAAGACAGAAGGGCTGTTGGTGCCCAGCCTTTATCCGCAGGCCTCAACACTGGCTGTGCGATTCTCTCCAAACAGCCTTGCTGCCCACCTGTCTGTCATATGTGTATCCAGAACCTCATTGCCGCCTTCTCCTTGTACCCTCCATGTAGAGAAAACTGCAATGGCATCATCAACTTCGAACTCATCTTTGGCCACATTCTCAAGTTCGACCCATATCTCATTTGGCCATGCAATAAAATGTGGGACCTATTTATCCAGGTCAAACGGCTGACCCTGACCAGGTTGTAATGGCCATGGGAGTTCCTCTTCCACCTTTTGTAGAATGTGGGCATAATACATCTGAAGCACTTCATTGTCATAACACAATGCGGCCATTATATCTTACAAATATAGAACCCTCTGTCTAATTAGTAGTTCTTGTGTTGCCCCAAGACACAATAACCCCTTTATTCAGCAAAATAAGGCCTCTCTTGGCTGGCGAGGATGTGGGCTGCCCCAAGAGGCGGCTGCGGGTGAGTGCTGCTGTGAGCTTGCAACAAAAAAGTCTATTCCCCCCTGCTACTGATGCTATTTTTGTGTTCAGAGCCTCACAATACTTCCCTCTCTAATGCCGTGAAAAAGGTCGGTGAATTTGGAGTGGGTTCTCTTTTTTCCTACAAAAACATGATTATAGTTATTCCAATACAATTATTCACCTCATCTCAGGCTCGAACTACATTCACTTTGCCGAATTAGAAGTTGTTAAAGAATGGCAGAATTGAAGGACTGTAAGTCTTATGCAAATTACGATTTTATGAATAAAATTAAGTCTTACCATATCAATAAACAAACCAACACCTAAGTAGCTCTTTCAGCTGCTGCAATTTGTGCAAGGAACGAGGCAGCTTTATGCGAAATTTTTCCTTACGGATAAAATGTAAAGCCCATGTATATATATAGTACTCTCCCCAGGGATTTGTACACACCTTTTGTAGACTTGTCCTGTGTTGGTTGTGGTTGGGGTGAAGTTGATGATTGCGTTTGTGAAAGTAGAAAATTGTTCTGGCATGCAATGTGCAGTTCCAGAAAATATCCATACTCCCCCCCCACAGAAGGGATTGGAATTTCCTGGGAACTCAAGAGTTCTATAAGGCCAAAAAAATTTAACGACATGTATGAAACTTTCCAAAGGGGTGGGGGGTCTTAAAAAACAATCGATTCCGTGGGAGGTATGGATATTTTCTGGAATTACACAATACATTTTATAAGAGATACTCAACGAATGGAATATAAAGTAAACAGGCAGATAATGATTGATTATACCTCACTCCTAGTTTAACAAGGTTGAAAATGACAGGAAAGCAAAAATTTCAAAGTAATCTAGCGAAGAAAATATGCACATAAGTGGTTCAATGATATTACATGAAGAAATCAAGGCAACTATTTTTATATAATATAGGAACCTTCACACAGTATATTTATTTTTTGGGTTTTCATTTTCAGGCACTTTTAAAAAATGCAGTATCATTGTATTCCAGACATTAAACATTTAATGGAAGCATACCAATACTCGTTTCTTCCTCTATCACATTAGAGTCCACACCTAGTTCATCACCCTCGTCACAATCTGCAATAGTAAACTACTTGAAGTAAAAATAAAAACACAAGTCCCTTTCTACCAGATGGTTGAATCACTGACTGGCCATTGCACGGGGCTGGTGGTTGGAGGACATGGGCGGGCTTGGAATATTCACAGAGCCATGAAAAAACTGGATTAAGGTGGCTACAATCCAGCTTTTAAGCCCCATTGTGAGGAATAGTTTTCTTTTAAAATTACATGCAGTTGCAACATTTATACATTAATATTTCCTTACCTGACACAGTCCCATGAACTGTTCCACCTCTCGGAGAAAACCTCATTGTACGCCTCTGAAAATCTGCTGAATGATACCCTGCAATGATTTCTGAAAGAGATCAGTTAAAAAGTTTTATCCAGTTCCTAAACAATCCTATTGAGAAGGGATAGATGACAGTGTGTCGTATTTCCACTGTGCTTTAATAAGTGATTTTGCGTATGCTTTGTAATGCACATGTAGTTGTATTAGGGAAAGAAGTTGTACAGGGGGGGATGAAGATTTTGAAAGTTGAAGCTTGAAATTTTAGCTGCCCCCCTCGCTTGTGGTTCAATTTTTTAAGAGCCCCTCCCCTTTTGGCAGTAAAAATTTTAGAGCCCCTCTCCTAGCCCAACAATTTTTTTCAGAGCCCCCCTTTGGGTGTATAAAAATTTTCTGAGCCCCCCTCAATATCTTCATCCCCCCTTGTCATATTAAATGAACTTTCCCTTAGTGGGATGAGTGTGCAACACTAACCCAAGGCTCGGTATCCACTTGTAGAAGTTTCTCTCCATGTACATGACATTGCTGGCTTCAATTAAGGGCGACTGTATATCATTGGGGTATAAATGACGACCATTCTTGTCGGAAAAGTGACCAATCCCATAACTTGTATTGCAATTCTTGCACTCAAGAGTGATCTTACTCGCAGGAAACGGACCTGTAGCTTCATGTACAGCGGCTTTGGACAGTTGGTTGTGCATTGTCTCCCCGTGGCATTTCAAACAAGATTCGACAGGTGGAGAAATAAATTTATTATAACAGCAGTCCCTTTCTTCAGTAAGTGTCTACAACACAACTCCTAATGCGATGTTAGAAGACAGAAAATTTCCACAGTAGCGCTCCAAAAACTCTGCATACGTTTTCGCGTTGGTTGGCGTCATTGGAAAGCCCTTTTTGTGTATTATGTCAGCAACGAAAACAAAACGAATTGGCGTACTTGTCCCTCTCGTTGTTGCACTGTAAGAGCTAGGGACATGGTCCAAGGCCAACTTAAAATTGACGACACCATAAAAACTTATCTTTGAGGATAATAACAAGAGAGCTTGGTCCTCATTTATCGCCACGTTGTTCTTCAATATCCAAGAAGGGTTGAAATGTGTCAATTTCACAAATATATCCTCCAGTTCATCTTGGACACAGTTTCTTTCAGCTAATTGGCCTGCAATCGCATCTGGCGTAAAGCATGCCGCTAATCGACGCTTCTTCATGGCGTTTCAAACACGGCAAAATGTCAAGAATGAAGCCGACAAGGAGTATCTGATGCTGTTTGCTTTATGTTGCTAGGAAACATTTTTATTGAGCAGCAGTGGAACCTAGTGAACATCGCTTTCATGGTTGCTATAAACTGGGAAATATTGTTCGGAAAGCAGCATTTGTGAACGGGAAGAAAAAAAATTCACTTGAGGCAAAAACATGTTTTGTTTCCGAGCAGCAAAATTTGTGTCCGCAACATGTTTCCCTCACTGCTAAACTGGCATCCGCAACAATGTTTCGTGTGACCTGTGAACAAACTGCTGACTGCACAATGCAAGTATTTAACAGCACTAATGTAGGACATGTCAAGTTTCATAAACCACGGCAAATTTTTTTTACGAGTTTGCAAAACAGGAGAATGAATGAACTGTCGTTGTTATCCTACATGCACGTTACTTACTTTCGACATGGCTCCCTGCTTTCGCTCTGTGATTCTTTCCTAATGCTGTGGTTTACCGTTGGGAAAAACTAACTAAAGTAAGGAATAATTTCTAAGCATTAAGTGCATTTGATCGTCACTTCTTTGAAGAATGCCATGTTTTCTAAAGGAGAATTTTAATAGGCAATGAAGCAATACACCACAAGTTTACATGGTTTACAGGCTGATAAACGGCTACGCCGGATCGATTTTGGTAGAACACTGTTACGCACGTTTTTTTGCAGATGTGTCTTCCATTTTCTATACGTTGTTACAAGTTTATGTTCATTTTGTACTTTATTGCCTTCTCACGCTACTATGGACCGTTCTTTTCATTTCCTTTTCATTTCCATTGCTTTACCCGGCTGTTCTAACTTGTTATGGTATTTCGTTAAGGAGAACTTTATTTCGGCTAAGGTTATACATTCAATCAAAGGCTATAGGTCACTCAAAGGTTGTAGGCCACTCAAAGGCTATAGGCCTCTCAGATAAGATAAGAGATAAGATAACTTTATTTATACACGGTTTTTCCATCAGTTGATTTAGTTAATTATCTTTTATCTCAAGGCCACTCAAAGGCTGTACTCATAGAAAATGGAATCAGGCAGACAAATCTTATTACCTTACTATGAGTAATAAGCGGAAAATAGTAAAAACGGGTTTCCTAAAACGCGGATCATATGAAGACACGAGCAAGAGAAGGTTGTTCTGGCTCTAAAACACCAGATGAGTGTATTCAAGAGTCTCTAGATTCACACTTTGCCGAAGCTATGAATGATATGATGTAAATGCCCACCTCTCGATCTTGAAGAATGCCACAGATGATTTAAGGACATCGTTGGATGCTGCTTGGGTGGAAATAGAAGCATTTAAGCAACTGAACGAACAAAACAAGCTTCAGTTAGCCGAACTTGTGAAGGGGAATGCACAACTCTAAGCTGAAGTATCAGCTACCAAAGGAAGAGAGATAAAGTTAGATAATTACACTAGAAGAGAAAATATACATCTTCTCAATGTCCTCGGAAGCCAAGACAAAATTCTATGTGGGGTCATGGCCGCAGTCAAAATGGAGGGTGTAAACAACGTTGAATTCCATGCGGTTCACTGAACCAGAAAACAAAAAAATGACGGGAAGCCTTGCCCAATTATCACACGGTTTGTCAACTGCGAGAGGACAGATGATCTTTGGTATCGATGAAAGGATCTTGCCAACTCTCCAAATCATCGACATGCCATCCTGGTACTGGACTACATGCATGAGACTGCGAAGGAGCAAAAGAAACTGGCAAATACTCTGCGAAATGCCAGAAGGATGAACCTTGCTCTGGCATATATCAAGAACAGACATATCTTCGTTCAAGGAAATTCTTATTCAGCGGACAAAATTCTGAAGTGTTTTCAGAATGATGATGAAGCTGTTACAATGGATGAGTAAATATCCTTTGCACTTAAAACTACTACCCATGAGCATTACAACTAAGTTATTTACACTTAATTAACTATTGCCAACCCATTGCCGTTGAAAACCTATTGCTGATAGAAACATCTAATGTGCCCTAAGTATGTTATTTTAATTGTCTTGTATTTTTGTTTAAAGTTTATGTGGCTTAATTATTTTGATATGCTGTTTTGTGATTTTCCTCCTTGTGATTTCTGTCTTTGTTTGCACTGTTGTGTTTTTTTTTTATCTTTCAAGGCCGGCACTCCAGGTTCATCTCCAGGCTCTCAGTTGAGTTATGTCTTTGAATTCGTGAAATATTTCCAAAGTTGATAGTTTAGTGATATGGTCCTTGAATGTTAGGGGACTATCAAATGAGATTAAGAGAAGAGAACTTTTAACTGGCCATGGAACAAAAAATATTGTTTACTTTTTGCAGGAAGTGCACAGTTGAAAAGAAAAAGAAAAACTATTGTTAGCTGAATGGAGGTATAGAGGTTTGTTCTGCAGCCTCTCAAGCTCCAGAGCCGGCATTTCTATTTTATTAAACAACAATCTTTTTTGAGATTCAAAAATACTTTTCAGATCCCGAGGGACGATTCATCACATTGGACATTAAAACCGAAGACAAAATTATAACTCTACAAAATATCTCTGCACCTAATAGTGATGATCCAAATTTCTTTAAGTGTCTTTAATAACCTATCCACTTTTGAATATGAACATTTGGTCGTAGGAGGAGACTTTAACCTAGTACAAAATATCCAACAAGTTAAGAAAGGAGGAAACAATACCACTCATTTTAAATCTTTAGAAGAAATTGACAAATTCAAAGAAAATATGAATCTGATGTGATCTTCATCAGGATATTCTGCATTTACATGGAGAAGAAATAAACCAGAAATTAACTGTAGATTAGACTTTTTCTTTATCAGTTCAAGCTTATCCTTGCTCCCTGAATTAAAACTCTAGCTAGCATTTGGTGATTCACTTCCATTAATCATGCATTCCTTTATATATGGTGTTATAGGATTGCCAGCTTTGTTTTCACTGTGTATCCTGTTCATTCAACATGGTTGCTTGTTATTCCTGTTTACTTCTTTTTTTCACGAACCGTCCATTTGTCTTGCTTTTCACGTCCATGATGGCTAATCAGCCATGGAGGTACAGTGTTTTTGTACATGCAGATTCTTGACATTTTCTTTGCAAATGTCTTCCCCACATGCAGAAATCTTACTATAATGCTCACACTAGACTCCTGCATGAGCAAAACACCACTTGCCAAAGTAAACTTAAAGAATAAGGGCCAATCCGCACTAGGAGACAAAATCCCAATTGTCCATGGCAAATCTAAGGACAAATTTTGTTGTGACAATTTTTGTCTCGGTCTGTTGCATCCACATTGACAAGGTTAAAGTCTTCAAATTGTGTCAATACTGTCAATATTATATTTTACGATAACTGCAGAAATTCACGCGCGCTCATTGGCTAATTTTTATTGTCCATATGCGGGCATACACATGAATTTAAAATTCATGCGACGCGTCAGCAAGCGAGAGCCGGCAATTAGACAATTTGTTATCGTAAAAAACAAATTGATGTCAGTTTTTAATGCGTCTGTCCTGTTTTTGATAATGAATTTCGTCATAACATTGTCAAAGTAGTCTGCGGATCCACTCGGCTATCGCCTCGTGGATCCACAGCTACTTTGACAATGTGATGACGAAATTCATGATCAATAACAGGACAGACGCATAAAAAACTGACGTCAATTTGTTAATTTCATAATTTATTCAATTTTGCTGCACACCAAAACATCCACAAAGTTTGGCAGGATAATGGAGCGTGTTCAAATTTTATTACTTGTTGCATTCCTCTTTCTTGTAAACATCGCTGAGATGGCGGATGAAATACTCCTTATGGTGTGCCTGTTGTTGAGGCATCAATACCTTCGAAATCGAGTGGCGCTCTTAACGATTGAATACTGCAGAAGACAGAGATGCCGGGTATGTCAACACAACCCATACTTTTGGAGACTTCCAAGACCAAACCAGTCTTGGTTTGAGATTCACTACAATGACGAGGGATTCCCGGGCATTATTTCAGAAAGCAACTACAAATGAACCAATGTACCTTTGATATTCTGTTGAACGTCTTTGGGCTGGCTGTAACTCCGGAAAATACAAGATTGCGTGATTGCACTGCTCCATTAAAAGTTCTCGCGCTTAGTTTGTACTGTCTAGCTCACCGCAACTCGTATGAAAGTATTGGGCTGGTTTTCAATGTTGGAAGGTCAACTGTTCTAGACACAGTGCAAGATGTTGTGGAGGCCCTTTTCTACCTCAGGAATGATTACATTAAGTTTCCTTCCACAGAGGCGGAAACATGACGTTGCATAGAGACATTTCAAAATGTTTCTGATCTCCCGAGCATAGTTGGTGCAACTGATGGATCCCATATAAGAATAGCTGCTCCTCCAGACAGTGCTGTGGATATTTCAGTCGGTACCAACAACACGACTTCATTGTTCAAGCTATTGTTGACGGCAGGAAACGCTTCCTTGACTTTGCATCTGGCTTTCCAGGCAGTATGTAGGATGCGAGAGTTCTACAAAATAGTACAATATTTGATCTCGCAGAGCACGATCAGATTCTAAGGGGTCCTTCTGTGCAAATTGGGTGTACTGATATCAAGCCCTATCTAGTTGGAGAAAGTGCATACCCTCTTTGCCTCCTGGCTTCAAAAACCATTTCCCGAAGCAACAAAAGATCCAGAGGAAATAGCTTTTAATAAAGCTTTGTCCAATGCCAGGGTAGCAGTAGAGTGTGCTTTTGGGATGCTAAAAAATCACTGGTGTATACTGGGAAAACGGTTGGATAGCAAGATTTCATTTGGCAACAAAATCGCTGTCGCTTGCGCAGTCCTTCACAACTTCTGTCTACTGAATCAAGATGAATGGGATGATGATGAAAATCATGACCATCGAGATCAAGGACATGAAAACAACAATGATGTTATAAGGGATGGGGACGACGTTCGAATTGTGTAAAGAGAGTAAATTGCAAATGTATGACTGAACCGCAACATTTAATTATTATTTTACAATTTTGTAAACTGAATCAAACAATGTTACAGTAATCACTACAGTTTCTTTACTCAAAAATAGGTCTGCAATGCGCACTTGGGTCTTATGCTTTATGCTAGTATGCTTTTGTTCCCTTTGGGTTGGAATTCTGTTTTCAAATGTCAGTATTTGGGAGTTTAACTGCTGCAAGTGAGAAGGTAGACAAGCCCTTAAGATTTTTAAGTGGGAAATGTATGGTAGAATACTGTTTACTTTATGCTCACTTTATTCTCTAATAATAATTTATTTAGCTTTCAGTCCGAATGGGACATAACACAATATCTTTCTATTTAGACCCATTTAACTCTCTGAATTTGGCACTATTTACACATGTCAAGTGAACTTGCACACGTTGTGTCGAGAGGTTTTGCTGCTTTGATGACTCAGAATATTTAACTTCATAACTGTGCACTGTGGCATCGTCAGTTGCTTTTTGAATAGTGGGCTCCATCCAAAAAGTACACTAGGCAGTAAGATTTGGGTAAAAAACATGCCGCGAAGCAGCTAGGCAAGATGTACACTGCGTATCATTTGTACATCTGTTGGTGATTTTCCCACTTTTAATCATTGTTATTTGGAAGGTATAACAATCTCTGATATTCCCCAGTTTTAGCTGGGGAATATTGGGTCATGTCATAAGACCAATCCTGTGCAGTTGAAATATTTGATGGATAATAATATTGTGATAATACTATTGTATTTATACCATGCCATAGAAAAAAACAGCCAATCAGAATGCACGAAATCTGTTGTATATTTCTCAATATTCCACCAAACCTTCCCATCAATCAGTGCAATTTAACTGCATCACACCCAACCTTCCCATCTGGCTACTGTATTTTCTATAGCATGGTATAAAATAGCTATGTAACCCTTTCTCATGGTATAATTTTGGAATGTCCCACTTGTCACTTATATTTCACTTCACAAACCTCCATAAGATATAATAGCGTATTCTCCTCGGCTTCGCGCCAAATTCAAGCCATTCAAAGTCAAAAACGAGGCTTGAGCCTCGACCCCATGTAAAATCCCTTCACTCTCAAAAATGGCTTCGCGCTGAGTGACAGTGTTTCTCACTCGTTCGTAAATTCGCTAAAGATTTCAAGTTATTTTAACCCTTGTTGAAGCTGCATGGCCGACCTGTCAAGAAATTCCCCTCCTGAGGATGGGGAAATTGTTGTCGACACCCCAAAGGAGAGTGTCGTTGACGGCGAGGACGAACAAACTCCTAGATCTGCGAACAATCGGAGGCATCAGAGATCGACCTCCAGTTCGTCAAAGCCCCGTTCAGATGATGACGAGAGTTCGGGTAACGAAAGCGACTCGAGTGGATCCTCTAGCTCTTCAAGTGAAGCTAGTGCTAATCCAAAGCGACAGAGTCGCATAAAAGTCGTGCCTGCTTCGTCTAAACACAAAGATGATGCCGAATACACGAGATTCGACACGGGCTCAAAAGCCCGCCAAAAACTTGTCTTGACTCAAGGTATGGAGGAATACTTGAGTGACAAATTTACGCATTATGTGAAGGACAAGACCATCCAGGATTCAGTCCTTGACTCTAATCCACTTCCAGAGGTGAATTGCTTGAATACTCCCAAAGTAGACGATTACTTGGGCGAGATATTTGAATCTTTGAATAAATCGTATGGCAAGGAAAGTGACGGCACGCTTTCTAAAACACAAGCTCGGATCTCTAACGTCATGGGACCCCTTGGTAGACTCTGGCTTGACCTGGAAGAGGTCCGTACGGGTAAATCTCCCGAAGAGCTGGATCTCTTTGAGTGTCTGCGTTTGGTTGAACAGTCTGTTACCCTTCTAGGGCAGGCTAATGTCAGCTTGACTTATGCCCGCAGACTCGCTATACTGGGGCGGCTCACTGGCGATGCAAAAAAAGCCAAAAAATTGCTTAGCAAGCATGAGTCTTGTCTGACTCAATCCCAAAAGAATTTGTTTGGGAAAAAGTTCTACAAAGCCCTGCGCACTGCGACCAAGATTCGCAAATCTACTAAGGAAATATCTACTCACTTGTCAGGGTCTTCGAGGCCTCGTCCTGCCTCTTTCAAGGGCTCAGTCTCCACCAGGAAGGAGGTTTTCCGACAGGATGCCAGAACCGCCCATCAGCCCTTTCGAGGAGGTCCCCCATCTCGCGGTAGGGGTGGGGGCAGATCTGTGTCATTCAGGGCCAGAGGCTCCTACCACAAAGGATACTTTAAAGGCAAGTTTGTCAGGTTTAGAATCCAAAAGAGATCACCTGAATCAAGCACCCAATCCCCAGATGCTAACCAAATCTCTGGAGGTACAGAATCAGGTGGTTCCGGTCAATGTCCACCCTGCATTAATGGCAATGGGCATGGACACCACAATTCTGTCCCGACCCCTCCAGTTAGCAGGGAGGCTCCAACACTTCCTAAGCAATTGGAAACTACTGACTCGGGATCAGTTTATTTTGGAAATGGTTGTGGGAATTCAGATCCCTTTTACCAGTCTTCCACATCAGAGTCGTGTTCCTCCTCTGACATTTCACAACCAGTCAGAAACAGTTGCCATAGATCAGGAGATATCGGAGATGCTCCAGAAAGGGGCAATTCAGGTGGTCTCTCCTATGAATGGGGAATTTCTAAGTTCAGTTTTCCTAGTCAAGAAGAAAGATGGGGGAAACAGACCTGTAATCAACTTGAAAGAGTTGAATTCTTACATAGCATACCAGCACTTCAAAATGGAGGGTCTGTATTTACTGAAACATTTGATTCAGATGGGGGACTGGATGATAAAAATCGATTTGAAAGATGCTTACTTTTCTGTGCCAGTAAGCAAACAACATCAACCCCTCTTGCGTTTCATGCACAAGGGCGTGAGATACCAATTTTCTTGTCTCCCCTTTGGGTTAGGTCCCGCCCCTCGCCTTTTTACGAAGCTCTTAAAGCCTGTTGTTGCCCTTTTGAGAAGACTGGGCCTGAGACTAATTATCTATCTCGACGACATTATTGTTTTCAATCAGACTCAGGAGGGTATTTTGAGGGACAGGGACTCAACCCTTTGGCTGCTCCAGCATTTAGGCTTTGTGATCAACTGGAAGAAGTCAGTTTTACATCCAGCCCGGTGTATGGAATACCTGGGTTTTGTCATCAACTCCCTAGAGATGAAGCTTTTCTTGCCAACAGCGAAAATGTCCCAACTTCTCCAGGATTGCAAAGACCTGATCTTAGAGAAGAGTGCCTCAGTGCGAACTCTCTCTCACATTATTGGGAGACTGACTTCAACTTTACAAGCAGTCCTCCCAGCTCCCCTCCATTACAGGCATTTACAAATGCTACAGGCGAAAGGCTTGTTGGAAGGGAAGGGGTACAACTCAGTTGTTCCTCTAAACAAGGAATGCCAGAACGATCTCCAGTGGTGGATCGACCAACTGTCGACTTGGAATGGGAGGTCAATAATCTCACCAGCCCCCGATTTGATTATTACGACAGATGCGTCCTTGAAGGGCTGGGGGGCAGTGTGCCAGGGAGTTCATACCAGGGGGCTCTGGACTCGGGAGGAATCATTACTGCATATAAATGCCCTAGAACTCAAGGCAGCTCTTTTTGCTTTGAGAGCTTTCTCCAACAATCGAAAGAAACTTCATGTCCATCTCCGAATGGACAACAGAACAGCAGTTGCATACCTACTAAAAATGGGGGGGACACGGTCTCAGGTGCTAGTAGGGATAGCCCAGGAATTATGGGAATACGCTCTGAGGAAGGAAATTTCCCTTACGGCAGAATACTTGCCAGGGAATATGAATCACGAAGCGGATTGGCAGTCGAGACATTTCAGAGATTCGAGCAACTGGAAACTGAATCCCAAAGTTTTTCAAACATTGGACCAGTTATGGGGCCCCCTAACAATAGATCTCTTTGCGGATCGCATGAATTCACAGCTTCCGAATTATGTGAGTTGGTTCCCAGACCCCTTTGCTCAGGCAACAGATGCCTTTCAGATTCCTTGGTCGAATGTGAAGGGTTACTGCTTCCCCCCATTTTCCCTGATTTGCCGTTGTCTGGCAAAGATAAGGAAGGACCAGGGAACAATGGTTCTGATAGCACCAACGTGGCATGCACAGGCATGGTACCCAGTCTTGTTGGAGATGTCTTGCAGGCATCCCATTCTTCTTCCCCCACTGAGGGATCTTTTACTCTCTCCCACCCAACAGCCACACCCTCTGATTCTGCAGGGCCACCTGCAATTAGCGGCCTGGATGGTTACAGGCAAAACTTGCTTACAGGTGGCCTTTCAGAGGACACTGCAAATTTGCTCCGCTCCCATTCGTGGCGAAAAGGCACTGCAGGGGCTTACAACAGCGCCTGGAAACAGTGGAGTAGCTGGTGTGGTCAACGGAAGGTTGATCCATTTTGCTCCACTGTGGCCTCTATAGCTAACTACCTGACAGAGTTATTTAAAAAGGGTAGAAGTTACCACACCGTTAACATTCACCGATCAGCGATTTCTGCCTTTCATAGGCCTATTGATGGTGTTAAGGTGGGGCAACATGATCTCGTTTGTGGAGTCCTTAACGCCTGCTTTAATGCTAGGCCACCACAGCCTAGGTATGTTGTAACTTGGGATGTTGACAAAGTGCTTAGCTATATTCATTCTCTCGGGGAGAATTCTGCCCTCTCAAACAAATGCTTGACACTTAAATTAAGTATGTTACTGGCTCTTGCCTCTGCTGGCAGATCCTCTGATCTCAGAGCCCTTGATATTCGATACATGACTATAAATGATATCTCAATTAGCTTTGAGCTTGGCGTACTCACTAAATCGAGGAGAAAAGGGCAGCCTCCTATTAAACTGACGTTTGATAGGTTTGATAGTGACCCTCTGGTATGTGTGGTTTCCACGATATCTTGTTATCTGGACCGATCTAAGGCCTGGCGTGCAGGGTCAGACAAGACCCAGTTGCTTTTGAGCTATATCAGGCCTCACAGGGAAGTAGTCCCATGCACAATTGCAGGGTGGCTTGTGGAGTTAATGAAACAGTCGGGGATTGACACCTCTGAGTTTCGTGCTCATTCAACGAGAGGTGCGTCTACCTCTAAGGCCAAAGCCAAGGGCCTCTCTTGCCAGGAGATTCTGGCTATGGCTAATTGGAAAAAAGAATCCACATTTAGGAGGCATTACCTTAGGGAGATTGCTTCTGCAAGCGCAGGCTCCTTTCAAGCTGTTGTGCTCCACGAAGGTTAGCATGGACTTTAAACATACGCTATTATATCTTATGGAGGTTTGTGAAGTGAAATTGGAAATTTCATCAGTGCGCGAAGCGCACGCATTGAAATTATAATTTCACGAGCAAACCGAAATAAGATATAATAGCGCCCCACCCTACCCTTCCCTACATCCTATGGGGAAATCCATGATTATTATCTTATTTCGGTTTGCTCTTTATTTGTTTTAGGTGCCAAAGACAACTAGTTATGGCCTGTGATACCTGACCTCCGGTCACACCTGGACACTTTCATGTTACTTGTTGTTGTTTTGCAATTGCCATTAGCAGTTTGTACCCCTTTTTCTTGTGGCATTAAAGTCGTACATAATTTTGTATAGACTCTGTTTTCTTCCTTTTATATAAATATATATATGTATATATATCTATTTCTACATATGTTGTATATGTCGTTCGTAACCTTTCTCTCCAGCTCTCTTCCATTTTTGAGAGTGAAGGGATTTTACATGGGGTCGAGGCTCAAGCCTCGTTTTTGACTTTGAATGGCTTGAATTTGGCGCGAAGCCGAGGAGAATACGCTATTATATCTTATTTCGGTTTGCTCGTGAAATTATAATTTCAATGCGTGCGCTTCGCGCACTGATGAAATTTCCAATTTTCTTGGTATACACACTCACCTAAAGTATACCACTCTAAAATGTTGCATAACTAGCAGGTGTTCCATCTCTACCACATTGTATTTGTATTTTGTTTATAATAAGGCAATAAAAAATGTTTTCATCTTTCTCTTCTTAGGCTTATTTCATGAAGTATGCTTTAATACAATTGTCTTTTTAAAAACTTTAAAACCCAGTGGAGCCCAAAGAGAAATTACCATTTTACAACAGCAGTAGCTTCCTGACTACAAGCAGAAGTGATGTTTTGTCTTACAATAAATTTGGCAATTACTGTGCACACAGAAATCCAAGGATTTGAAATGTTTGATATTTTGCACTTTCTTGGTTTGGTCTCATAAAATTTAATGGGAAAAAGGTTATTTCAAGTTTCTTTCATATTTTAACCTCATGTTTGGAATATGGTTGTATTGTGTCATTTTTTGTGTTTATAAATTTAGAAAATTGCTATATCGCTTTAAAAAAGAGAGTATACTTATTTCCAGTAAAGCACAGACAACAACAATACTTAATTTCACCCCATAATTATTACAAGAGAACAAATATATATATCTATATATACAACAGATAATAGGGGTGCTGGCTGCTCGAAATAACCTGAAAGTTAAAAATGCCAGGCAGCCAGTAGCACTTAACTGAAAAAAACTAGAGTCAGCAGATGGGTAGATGTTGGATCAATGATATGAAATATTATAGGACCTGGAGTTTCCTCTGCATCATTTGCAATGGGATGTAAACATTGTAGCATATCATTTGCATAAACCAAACCATCACCTCATTCCAGAACTTGTAATATCCAACAAGGTCTTTTATTGTTTGCAAGTAAATAAAAAACATTTAAAGATAAAACGTCATATTCCAAGATCGGTCTCACACACGTGAAGAAGCACCCTTGGCTTTGACAAAATTGTCGTGACAGCTGATCCTCCGGTATTGTTCGATTGTAATTGTTCCTACACTTGACTAGCAGCTAATAACACAGACAATAGTAGTGCAAGACTCTTACTCAGTGCGATTATTTTTGGGAGTACTACAACTCTTTCAGTTTGAGGTGTAAACCACACCGATAGTCCAAGCCGATAGATACTTGCTTGTGAGGGCTTGTGCCAATTGTGACTCTGAGAAAGCTTACTTGTGAGATGTGGTGCGACCCGCACCGGATTTAAACCCAATGAATGTGGGCTTGCGAAAGCGTCTAGCTTCAGTGCAATCTACACTAAACACAAGGCGAGTCTAGATATATGTTGCCTTTCCTCGCCGAGGAAACTCCGCTCTGCATCACCTGAATGAAATAACAGAAAACAAACAAGGCAAAGCAGTGCAGTTAATTTTCGATTCGAAATGAAAGAAAGCCAATCGTAAACAGCACGATAGAGCAATTTTGTAACAGAACATAACGTACCTTGAACAAATACTACTAATTGCGACAGAAAGTTCTTCAAAATTTTCCCAACACAGGGAAAACACTGCGACTACAACGCGCTGGAAGCAATGGCCAACGAAAGAACTTGAAAACAACTACTTGTACTCTCGGAGATCTGTCACGTGTCATCTCGTCCTCAAAGTGACAATCAAGATTGCCTCTGACTTAGGGTCTTTATGCAGAGCATAAGACCCAAAAATGATTTCAATAAAGTAAAAGCGATTGACTAGAAAAAATCAAATATATATTTGTAAATGTAAACTCTAAACTCTATAAACTGTATTAAAAGGAATCTTCAGCCTGAACAGTCCATTGAAGAAAAAGGTTAACTGTCACGCATCTATGAACAGTCCATTGTAAAGTGAATCAAATAATATTACA